>JBCFYV010000012.1:16076478-16156863 GCA_039000515.1 Timema cristinae | reverse complement strand
CACTCAGAACCAAATAAAAATTTGCCTGGCCTGAAATTAGACTGTACGGGTCGAGGCGTGTCCCTGAAAAATAGAACAGTTTTATATTCAAGCGCACATGCTGGGTCGCTCGCACGCCCCAGCCTGGCCACCTCTCATTACAAACAATGTGTTTATTTATATTTTAGTCCTCGCCCAGTCGGGCCGCCCCTTAGGCCTAGTAAAAAAAGAAAAACTTCTTTTAATTTGTTTTTAAAAAGTTTACACTTCTCACTTTTTAAACTTCCACAGTTGCACATTGTTTGAATTTTCAGGATTTTACTTTTTCTTTAATTGTCTCTTCATATGAAAAAAAAAAATATTTCCAAAAATTAAAAACAATGTGTAACTGGGAAGTTTGAAGAAGTGGGAAGTGTAAAAGTGTAGAAAGAAATAGAGAAGTTGTTTGTTTATATCTAGGCCTAACCAAACTTTCCTTTCAGGTTGGATTCTTAACTTATTTACATATTAGGTGTTTCTACACTGTCTTGATAAAAAGTTAATAAAATAAATGTTTTAATAAGCTAATTTTTTTTCCAAAATATGCTTCAGTCACTTAATTTCCCCTACAAGAAAATGAAAAATAAAAAACAAAGAAATTTGAAGTTTTTTCGTATTTTGTTTATTATTCCTTGATGTATCTTGCTTGGTCACGTCTTCTGTTCCATTTACATTCCTCTATACCAGTTGCACATGCCGTTGTACGTGCTCTCGCTAGACATTATTTTATTGAGAAATTTACTTATGATCACACCACGTCTTACTCCCCCGTTGGGTTTAAAAACGAACTTACGCTAATGTGTAATGGTAGGGTGATTGTGAGATAAATGGAGGACCTACATTTTAACATGGAATCCGAACCACGGTGGAGGCCTGGCATCCCCCACATTCACAAGATGTCTTGTAGAGGTGAAGGAAGGGTTTGGTAATCAGATAAATCTGTGCCGGGACCGAGGATTGAACTCTGGACCCTAGCACAGAAGTCCGATCCTTACCCTAGACCGCCAGGTCACCTTGAGAAATTTACTTCAATTAAATTTTTAATGCTTATAAAAGTTGATGTTATACTTTAAAATTAAAATAATATATCTAGTAAACAATATGACATAGTAAATGCTTTCTTAACATAGATGTGGTAAGTTTGGTAAAATATGTATTGCAATAAATAAGAAACATTGATTTTAAACGGTTAACCAACATAATTCTATAACTAAATAGTTACTAAGCTAGAGCTAATTTTGTAGCTAAAACGTATTAATTAATATGAATTTTAAATACTGTAATGGCCTGAAAATAAGCCACATTTTTTTCCAAGAAAAAGCTCTCATAAAAAACTAATGCGGGCCCAAAAATCGCACTCTTAGATGATACACATTCAATTTGTACCTTAGGATATGCATGTAGTTAAATTGATATATCCAACCACCATTATTTAAAAATAAGTGAACCTTGATAGTTGCCAAAAAATTTTTTAAAAATAGAAAGAACCATGACAGTTGGCAAAGTTATTTAAAAATGATTTTTTGAATTACTATCTTATTTGTGTGTACAATATTTGAGCCATAATGGCTGCAAGATAGTTATTTTTTCAGCGCATTCTATCGGCAATATATTCTTTTTGGTAAAGTGAGCTTAAATATTTCTAGTGAGAATTTGTTTCAATATGTTGGTCAACATTTATTTTAATGTGAGAACAATAACCTAGTATGCGTATTAAATGGTCAACATTTATTCTATTTTGAGAACAATAATTAGTGTGTGTTTTAAATTAGGAATATTTATTCTACTATGAGAACAATTTAGTGCGTGTATTAAATTCAGAAGGGCAACATGTCGGATCATGTTGAGAAAAGAGCGGGTTTTAGCCAGGCAATTAAGTGTGAACAACTTACCTTTTTTCCCCAAGCGATTTAATTTTGAGTATGAATAACTTACTTTATTATTTCCAAGTGACATCATTTTAAGTGTAAATATTGTGAGTTTTTTCTATAAAAGTGATTTTATTTAAGTAACCTAATTTTAAGTGTAAGCACCTACCATTAAACAATTTCGATTTTCAAATGATTTAATACACTTATCATATTTAAGTGGAAATATTGTTTTTTTTCTCTAAAAGTTGTATTCGGGGGGCGGCCTATTTTCGGGCCAATACGGTGTCTTAATTTTGAAAATATTTAATATAATATATTCTTGATATTACATTCTTAATTTAACATAAATTATTATTTTAGAAAGGGACCAAGTAAAAATAGTAAAAAGAATCATACAATTATTTAGTAATCTACTTAGCTATTTTTATTTTTATTGCTTTGTCATGGCAACATAAGTAAATAACTTCAATCAAGTATAATTCAAAATGGACGACAATATTGAATAAATTTACCATCGAAAGTAGTTTTAAAGCTCTATTATGTTATCAATATGAAAAGTAAATGGATTTTTAAATTTTTGTTAAGTAACCTAATTATTTATAAGTGGGAATGCTGATATTATTTCAATTAAATAGACTATGCTTACTATTGCGTTTTAAAAATGTATTATTAAGTACCTCAAGTGGAAGCTCGAAAATGACGAGCCTACAAAACTTTTGAACTCGATCTCGAGCTTAAGCGATGAGCTCGGCTCGAAGCTCGGAATACGAGTACTCGCAGAGCCCTAATATATAAGGAAAACCTCTTTCGCTTTATGAGGTAATGGTATTATAAGAGGAGTTGTATTAAGAGTGAAAGGTATGTATGAGAAAAACTGGGAGTTGTGTTAATACAGAGAGTAGGAGAAGGGAGTGGTTACAAATAAAAAAAAAATTTAGTGCCCTTTTCACCAATACTATTTGTAATAGTAATTGAAATGGTCATGAACAAAGTGGCAAGAAAGCTTGGGGAGGAAAGAATGAAAGCCATGTTTGCTGATGACTTGATGATATGGAGGGAGAAGGAAAAGGAAGGAAATAAACAACTACAAGAATGGAACGAGGAAGTGAAAGTGTGAAGTGAAATTTAGCATGGCGAAGTGATGGTAATGACAAGAAAGAGGATAAGGCCTTGTAAAGCTTTAAAATGAAATGGATTAGAGATGAGAAAAGTGCAGAATCTAAAATACCTTGGAAGTGTGTCTGAGGTGAAATGTGAAAGTAGAGAGGATTTAATGAAAAGAGGACAGCAAGTAGAGTTGTTCTATAGGTGACTAAAAGACCTGCTAGGAGAAGAGAAGAGCCCTTGAGGTGTATAGAAGTGATGTACTTTGTATCCATTGTCACATATGCAGAAGAAACATGGACAGTGAATGTAAGAGAGAATAGGAAAGTGGAGGCCATGGGAATTAAGTTTGTGAGGAGCTTGTTAGTTGTCACAAGGATGGAAAAAGAGAGGATGCCAAAGAAAATGTTGGAAATGAAGTATGTTGGAAAAATATCACAAGGGATGCCAAGCAAGAGATAGGAGTAGCAGATAGCAGAAAGTGTTCATGTGAGAGGAAAATTTAGACATTTAACCAAAGTGATCTGGCCACAGGCTGAAAACAGTTGATGATGATTATGATTATGTAGAGCTAAGGTGGTTAGAAAGATATAAAAGCTGTAGTGATATTATAAATACATTTCACTTACCTTTCCAACTGGTTTAACATTCAAGGGGGCATCTTCTTCTAAATTGTGATAGTTTTCAGAGGTGACATCTGCCAGTTGAATCTTAAGAGCCTAAAATATATGTAGAAAAATATGCAACCAATAACATATGAAAAGCATTTATAAAAAAGAAAAGAAAGAAAACAAGTTTTGTTAGACAGCAAAATTATGAATAAACAATATCAGTTTATATGTTTATTATGATTAATTATAATAGGAATATGGGAGACTCAAATATGAGATCAAGGCGAGGAAAAATATTTTTCTTGATCTTGTCTCGTAAGCTTAAAATTATTCTTGGAAGAAAAAAATAAAGTTTTATCTCAGTTTTAAACCTAAATAACGACACTTTCTCTACATCTACAGCACTCAAGATATTATCATCAAATAGGAATATATGTTTCACTGAAGTCACAGGTACTGGAAAGATAAGGAAGCTTGCCCGATCTTAGTCTCACCAAGTTTATCTAATCTTCTTTGCTGGTGAGGTTGTCAATTGGCATTAAAATCCTACATCGTACATCCTAAATCGTAAGTACTGGGGGTACTCCCCCTCTAAATGGCTTCTTACTCTTTCTTCACATAAATGAGGGTGCATTTAATCTAAAATTCTCCTCCCCTACCAATAAAGAGCGAACAGACCGGCCAGATAATGTGACGGGGGGTGAAAATAATGTATGTTTAAAATAATTGCATTTTCTGGTCTTTAATATCCATCAAGGCTTTTCATATATTCAAATAAACTTTACATCAACTTCAATAAATTCATAGAACAAGGTGTAAAATCAGTCATTTCCCATTCTTTTATTTTAATTTGAACTGCACAAGTTAAAATTTTAACTTCTACTGGTTTGTGAGTTGTGAATACCGACAAGCAGCTGTGTTTCTTACAAGTTCAAGCATGATACATTGTGGCTTTAATGAGCTTCATTTTCAAATATCGACTCTCTTGAACCGTGATAGTCTGAAAGAGGCCTCAGCCAAATCAGCTTATTTTTTGCACTTTGTCTTACTACTAGTCTGGGCTGGTTACCTTTTATTGCACTATTAGGGTAGGGATAAGGAAGCTAGAATTGAGTTGGAATGTACCGAGTTTGTGTAAAGGGAGAATGGGAAACCCCTTAGTAAAATCGCCTTCCCAGCCTAGATTCAAGCCTGAACCTTCTGTCACCAGAAACCAAAACAGTGAAATTATTTGTCTATTCTGCATGATTATCAATAACCAACTGGGTCATTCCATGTTTAAATCAAACAAATTGGCTTTGCCACACCATTTTTGATTTTGATGAAATTTGGTAGGTGATTTGTACCAATACTTTAAGACTCCAAAACAATTTTTTTTACATTAAAAAAAAATTACTCTTTGAGATATAAGCTATTTTTTACACCACTAAGGCTATGTTTTAATAACAATAAATATAAGTATTATTGTTTATAGACCCATTTTTTAAATACTTTTTTTTAGGGTTTTAGGGATGTTACAAATTATGTGACGTAGAATATATTAAAAGTATTGATTAAAACTGTAGAATAACATCTACCCTACAAGCTTGTCTGGACAAGTAGTTTTCACAGACAGTGTGGCTATTGGTTCAAAACATGTTTCAACAGGCATAGCTCCACTTGCTCTGTTCAGTTGCTGGGTTGACTCAGACCATGTAGGTTGTGTGTTGTATTGTAGTCTCTTCAGCAGTGTGTTTTTTGATTTCTTTTTACGTTTAGTGCTCAATAAAAAGTTGTGAAAAACTGTTTATAAATGTAGTTTAAGCTTAAAATGTTTGATTTTAGGCTAGTGAATTTATCATTATTATGATGAGGTGTTCTTGTTCTATTGGCATCTTCACAGGAATGATATGTCATAAATTATATTACTCTAGATTTTCAGTACATAATATTTCTGAGTTCACTGAAGAAGAAAAAAGATTATTTTCAATGAGAACCGGTTTTACTGAAATAAAAAAAATGTTTGCACTACTCATAAAGCTGAGTTTTAGACAGATACTTTTGTATTTATGGCAAGTCTTGCTCAGACCCCAACAATGTTCACTCAAAACCTGTTAAGAAATCTCTCCGGAAAATATCAATGACACTTTCAACCTGCAATCCTGATCTGACTTTAATTCCTGGGAAAGCATTGTGCACAAATGCCTGAACAAAAAAAAAAAAAAAAAAAAAAAAAAAAACTACAGATAGTGATAATGAAAATGAATATTTAGACATTTATGAACCTGAAACTGTCCTTGTTGAGTCAGTTAATGAAGCTTGTTCAGCAATTGGCATTTCTCCTGTCAAGGTGCAGAAGCTATCAGTTGAAGCCAGACCCTCAGTGATAAAGAAGAAAGTTACAAAAATAGATAAATCTGTATCAGAAAAGTTAAACAAGTCTTTTGAGTTAAACATTTTGACCGATGAGAGTTTTTCAAATAAAACACATGTTAATCTAGATAATGAGTATGAGCAATTAATTGACAACCATAAAGACCAAATGAAAATTGCTTCTTCTATCAAGAAAAAATTAACATTTTGAGTTTAGTTCCTAGCAGATGGAGTATTGTTCGGAGCGAGTTTAATGTCAGCCAATACCTAGTCCACCAGTCAAGAAGTTTGGTAAAAAAGAATGGGATTTTGCCACAAATTAGGAAGAATCTGGCTAAAAATAAACTTTATGAAGCTTCAATGAAAACTATACAAGATTTCTATGAAAATGATGAGTATAGTGGAATGATGCCAGGAAAAAAGGATTGTGTGTCTGTTAAAGTACCCGATGGAACAAAGGTTAACATTCAAAAACGATTAATTTTATGTAATCTTAAGGAGCTTTACACATGTTTTTAAAAAAAAGTACCCAAACATGAAAATAGGGTTTTCTAAGTTTGCAGAACTGAGACCCAAATTCTGTGTGTTAACTGGTGCATCAGGCACACATTCCGTCTGTGTGTGTATTATACACCAGAATGTAAAATTGATGCTTGGAGCCATAAAAGTAGGAATGGACTACAAACATTTCCTTACCTATATGGTCTGCAATATTGATAATGAGTTGTGAATGTTGTCAAAGTGTAATGATTGTCCAGGAAGTTATGGGCTGCACGCAGTACTGGAAGAAAAGTGGGAAGATTTTGAAAAAGTTGAACCAAAACTTAAATTCAAACAGTGGTTTCAACTGACCGTTGTGAGCTGTCTACTTGTGTTCTTCCATTTGATGAGTACGTGGATAGGCTAGTGGAAAGGTTTGAGCAACTTAAGGTACATCATTTTATTGCGAAGAAACAAGCAGAATTCTTCAACAAAAAGAAGACAAATCTGCATGAGGAAGAATGCATACTAATGGGAGACTTTTCTGAAAATTTTTCTTTCGTAGTACAAGACAAGGTACCATCCTACCATTGTCGAGTAACCAGGCAACGTTACACACCTTTGTGTTGTGCTTCAAAGAAAATGGAGAGTTAAGAAATCGTTGCTTTTGTGTAATCAGCGATTCATTGGAACACAACACCACAGCTTTCTACACCTTTCAAAAAATACTCATGGACAGTTTAAAATCATCCCTTCCTCAAGTGAAAAAAGTGCTCTACTTTCTAACGGGTCAGCTGCCAAATATAAGAACAAAAAAAAATAATCATAAATTTGTGTCACCATGAATAAGATTTTGGAGCTCAAGCCGAGTGGCTTTTTTTGCCACATGCCATGGCAAAGGACCATGTGATGGAATTGGTGGGACAGTTAAAAGAATTGTCCTTCAGAGGACAGTTAAAAAGTCACATCATCACACCAATAGATATGTACAAATATTGTGTGGACACTATATAAAAAATAGAGTTTTTCTTTAGTTCAATACAAGACATTGGGTTAGACTGCAACTTCAGACAAGGTACCAACTTGCCATTCCCGTACCACAGACTAGATCATATCATAGTTTTATTCCTGTTAGCCAAAGTGTTCATGTCCGCATTACATCCCTGTCGGAAGAATTCAGAATTGTTGCAGTCAGTAAGGAAGTTAAGGTTCAACAACAGACCGACCTACTGCCAAAGCTTAGGGATTACATCTGTTGTGTGTATGATGAGGATTGGTGGTTGAGCGAGGTTCTTGAAATAAAAGTTCATGATACTGAAGAGAATATCGAATACACTTTTTCCATCCTCATGGTCCTGGCACATCTTTCAAAAAATCAACCAGTGACTACAACACATGGGTCCAAATAAATAATATTCTGTGTATTCTCACACCCCGTGAGTTGTTCTCGGCAACTACTGGAAGAGGTATATACACACCACAGATGAATGAGCACCTGTCGACTCTTCTTAATGAAAAAAAGACGGCAACGCGATAAACTTAAAACACTAAGTGTGCCTTAAAAGGTAAGCTTTGTTTTTAGATTGAATTTTGTTTTTGTAATTCAGTAATTAAGTCAAATTTGAATTTTGCCAAAAAACTATGGGCCTACTGTAATTTTCAGAAAAAATATGTCTATGCCTGCTTAGCCCAGTTTTCAATAATGATTGAGCGTTGTTTTATTGTTACTTCAAAGAATTGTGGCACCTGAACCCCTTTAAGTAACAAGATGGAATATTTTTTGTTTTAAAGTACTCTATAGGGGCTTTTTATCCTGGCACTTTCACATTTTTAACACATGCCCAACATGACTTTTTTGGGCCCCGAAAAAGCAATTTTTTTTTTAAATTTTCCAAATTCTAGCAATTATTTTAAGTTGAAGGACTATCAGTAACAGTTCAATTTTTTTTTTCTGCACATACTACTCATACATAAGTGTAACAGAAAAAAATATTGGCCTGTTACTATAAAATCCTTCATTATATTTTTTAAGCCCAAATTCCGAAAAAAAAACTGTTTAAAAAATGAAAATTTAAGCTTAAAAAACTATGCTTAGCCTTAACTCAAATCTAATTTCGTCTAAACTAAAAAAAGTTAATTCTTTAAACTTTCAAATGAGCCCTAGCTGCCATCCCTGCTAGTTCAAATAAACTTAATGCAGATCTTATAAAAATAACCCCAAAATGACATTTTTTGCCTGTTCGTGATGTAAAAAATAGCCTATATCTCAAGGAGTAATTTTTTTTAAAAATATAACAAAAATTGTTTTAAAGTCTAAAATATTGGTACAAATCATCTACCAAATTTCATCAAAATCAAAAATGGTGTGGCAGATTTTTGTATTAAATTTGTTGATTTAGCATGGAATGACCCCACTATGTTACTCTAAAAATATGTAATGTGTCCCCACGTGAGATTTAAACAGGTTCCTATCAATCTGTTCATTTAGTAGCTGATAAAATACAAATACAAACTATGACTGATGTTAATTGTGCTATCCTTGTTTGAACTATTTATTTCTCTCTCTTTTCCCACCCCAATTTCTGACCAGAACTTTCTGATGACTCATAAGTGACAGATTCTTGGCCAGTGTAGATGTATTCAAATGTATTAGGAGGGGGTAATTTGATCATATTTACTCATTTGAAACTCAATTCACCTCAAGACCAATTTGTAAGGCACTCATGTCCTCTTTAATAGGTATAAAATTAAACACAATATTGTATTTTAGACTAATAATTTATTACCAAAGTTATGTAGTTGTCAAAAAAGGGAGGGGGTTTGAGGAAGAAGCAAAGTTAAACCGGCCAAATATTCAAAGCTATGCTAAAGTTTCCAAAGCTCTGTGGTCACATAATTAATTTCCTACAATTTTTACTACGACTCTTTAAAGAAAGCGTCTTTTCAGTGTTTTTAGGGAATTAATTTACAATATCTGAGACACTACTTCTACAAAAAGTTTCAAAATACAGTTCCATGTGAAAAAATATGTTTAAAATAAAATAAAGTTCTTACCAAATCAGGATCCTGCACTAAAGTTTCTGGAAGTGGTCTCAAAATATCAAGTGTAGTCACTTCAGTGTTTCCAAAATCGATGTAATGCACTATCAAATGAGGCTCCACAGCCTTTACACGAGCACGACACCTGAAAAACAAAGTGTAATTACAATACATACTATTTATATGATGTAAATTTAAGAATTTGCTTTTGCCAGATTTTTTTTATTAACATAAAACAGTATTCAAAATAGTTATTGGAAGAATTGGGGAGTATCATATTTCACCGTTTATTCATTGCATTTTTTTATGCCTTATTAGAGGGGGCGGGGTGGGGTGGGGGGGGTGGGGGAGTAGGGTGCGGACATTATGTGAAGCTTTACTTTTTCTTTTCTTAATATTGTATTGGCTTTGAATATATATGATGTTTTCATCTAAAATTACCCTTTTAAAAACTTTTCGTATTATGTGTGCTGCCTAACATTTTCCATAGGAAAAACGTCAAATTCCACGGTATTGGCTCGAATAAGTACAGCTTATAATATATTTTGACTAAATTTTTGAGGTGTTCAACAAGAAATATAAATGATCTAAAAAATAATACAATCTGATATTAAGACAGTAACAGAAGTAAATTTAACAATATTAACAATTTATTTTTATTTTTAAAGTACAAGTTTAGTGTGAAATTTTATAAACCAAAACTGAAAACAGGGTGTGACCATTATGCAATGAAACCATTTGAACCAACTTTTTGGACTAAAAAACAGGTTGCGACCATTATTTGGTGAAATACGATAAATATAATTAGAGGTGTATGAAGTCAACTTTTTAAATTCAATGTGAACTCAATTTAAATAAATGAAACATCCCAAAGCTGAATCAAGGTTTGAATGTTTTTTGCTAAATGTTTTATTCTCGAAAGAAAGTTATTTGATGAACCATTTCCAGCCTGTGGTTGGTTAAGTTTAAAGAAATGCCTCCATCTTCTTCTTTGCTTTGACAATGTTTCTTTTCACTCACAGTTGATGTTATTCGCACCTCCCATCTCTTTCTTGGTCGCCCTTGTAGTCTTTTTTCAAAAAAGTTCATCTCTATCATTCACTTTAGTATTCTTTCCATTACCATCCTCCATTATTTGACCATACCAAATCAGCTTTGCTTCCTCTACTATCTGAATGTACTACCTGTACACGTTCCTATTTTTAACATGCCATGACTAGCTACATGGCACACCCCTGGATATCAAGGCCAGGGCAGTACCTAATAATTATGCTCCAACCCTCTCCCTCCCCCCCAAAGGATGGGATGACCCGGGGAGACGAGAATTAGCTACCCCAACAGTATACAATGGTGTGATCGGCACCGAGGACTCGTGCCTACCACCTATCCAGAGTGGTACCGGAGCTATTTACTTTCACTCACAGAAGCGACCTTGTGATCTCGATCTCCACTCATTCTAGTGTGTGTGGGAATGGGATTACACCCATTGCACATCGGAAATTAATTCCCATTATGCATGCATAAGATTGGAGGCGCCATATTTTAGCCCATCATCTAGCCCATGCAGTACTAACTGTCCAGGTTAACACCGGAACTTTAAAACGGCTCACCACAAAAACGGCGAGGCCGAGGCCCAGACCCCACCGCTCTGCCAACGCCATCACTCGTTGGCGATTAAACCGTAAACCTTGCCCAGATAACTTCATTCCTAAACCTATTTTCCTTTTGATAGCTGCAATGCTCCTTGCAAACTTCATTCCCATGGCCTTGCAATGTAATTTTTTTGTATGAAGGTCAGGGGTGGAACAAAATCTGTTAAAATTCTAATAACAACCCTATTCCAGGGAGCCGTGAAAGGTCGTAGAGTCGAGAGTGGACTGTATTGGCTAAAAACTTGATTCTACCTTTTTACTGTCGCCGAGTCATGGCAGACGATTCATAAATTGAGTAAGACCAAATATCCCTATTTATAGAGTTATTAAACTAAACTAAATGTTGTATCAAACCTCTGTTGGTTACTTGTGGACAAAGTACAGTTATAATTAATTAATTCAATTAAAATCTTGTCCTTCATATGTAATTCTATTTCTTTTTATTTACTTTCTTATAGACTTATTTGTTAAACTTATATATTTTTGTGATGCATTTTCCTTCCCTATCTTAGTCATGTATAACTTATTGAAATATGTAACAGCAATCATTTCTACTAGTTTGTAAACAATTCAAATGGTAGGGCGATTGTGAGATGAAATGGAGGACCTACAGTTTAACGTGGGATACAAACCACGGTGGAGGCCTGGTATTCCACACATTCACAAGTTGTGATTATTACACATCTTGTCAGAGGTAAAGGAAGGGTTTGGCAATCAGATTATTATTATTATTATTATTATTCATTATTATTGCACCGCGTCTTACTACCCGTTCGGGCTATACGCAAGCAATCAGATAAATCTGTCCGGGACTTAGGATTGAACCCCGGACTCCACCCCAGAATTCTTACACCTAGCTCCTAGACCACCAGGTCACCTTAAGATTTACTACACGAGCATGCTCTTTCAAAGTAGGAACTTATTTTTTAAAAGTAATTAACATGGCAAGATTTAAATGGATTTATGAAATAAAAAATTTCTTTGGTGATTTGTAAATCAGCAAAACTAAAACTTTGTAACAGTGAACTTCTCAAACCTATAGCCTAGACACAACACCAAATTAACTTAAATCCATATTTTTCTATAATGTTGTGCTTGTTCTTGAATCTCTGTTAACTCTAGCGTTTTGTCAATTCTATCTTGTGTGTGAAAGTTGGTGAAACACCATGCAGGGCAATCCAATGATATTAAAGCCAATGCATGTTTTTTTCCTACTCACTCAGGCTGTATGCATAAAAAAAAGGGTTTTTAAAACAAAGGTAAAATGAATATAACATTTATATGTTGGCATTAAGCATCAAATATTAGTGTTAGAAAAAAAAAAGTAATATTTAGTTTGATGTTAGATAAATGTACTCAATGTCAACATAATATTTCTAATCAAATTTAAATATAAAAATATTCAAACTTAAATTAGCCGAGAATATTTCACATATTTAACTTGACTTCGCTTTGAACCAAAAAAGTGCACACCTATACCAGAATGAACCTAGTTAATTCAAGCAGGAAAGTAGTGGTGAGTATGATTTATGGTCCAAGATTTAGAAAATGATCCATTGCAATTCAGCCATCAATATGAGGGATGTTGGTGTAGAGAGTGATGACACCAATAGTAACTAGGAAGGATTTGGGGTAGTTCCCAAAAATTTGGTGTAGGCTATTTAGAAAATGTTTGGTGTTTTGAAAGATAAAAAAAAGAAAATTAACTTTAAGGATGAAATAGAAATGATATTTTTATATATTTAAATAGCCTTACTATTAACCCCAATTTGCAATATTTATATAAACAAGAGACAAAGTTCCCCAACAAGTCAGAGTACGCAGAGACCAAAGTACCAATTTAGGGGTTTTTAAAAACACATTAACTTAGATGATTCAATTAACAGACCCGTCAAAAAATTTATCTTGTTCAACTAGTGCACCCAATGTTTGTCATCCTTTCTTGTAGGACATTTTCACGGGAAAGAATCAATGTTTTGTTTTGCAAAATAAGAGCATCTTTGGTCATTGGGGGATTTTCAAGTTATAGTAAATAAATCAAAAATAGTCAAATAGGAGTTTTTAAGGCTTTCAAAGTTCTTTTGTTATTTGTACTAGTTTTGTTATGCGAGCCCAAGTTGTGGTATAAAAGTTATTGGTTTTCCCCTGAAGGGTAGAAAGACTGGGTTTGTGTTTTTTTGTTTGGATCTCGCACAAAAGTTTGTAAATATTTTTTTTGTTAACAGGTTTACAAACAATCTCTTAATTTAAGTAGTAGTTGAACATAAGGAAAAATCAGCAAATTATTTTGTCCAAATCCCAAGTAATTCAAGCCCTTAATTTACTTGGATGACATTTCAAAAAGTTACTAAAAGGAGTCCTAAGTAATAATTAATAATAAAAATAAATAAAAATAATAATAGCGCAGCACCGCTTTTTTACTACCCGTTCGGGTTTCGTTTAAGTACAAAATTACACAAAGGATTAGGAACGGGAAAAGGGTTTGAATTAGAGGAAGTAAACCCCGATTTGCGTGGGGGAGAGTGGAAACCTTTTAGGAAAAACCCTTAGTTCCCGACCGAGTTGGGGAACCCGATCCCCCGTCCTCACAGGGGTCAACAAAAATACGCGTTAGCCAACTACGCCACCGGGGGGTGTCCCAAAATGAGCCCCATGTAAAGAGCATGTATTTTGGAAAAACTAAAATTAAAAAAATATTAATGTATGACTGTGATTTTAAAACGAATTGGGCCCAATAAATTTTAATTTGTTGAGGTCCTGAAACTGAGCTTTTTTATTGTTTATTCCATTTAAAAAAAATTTCTTTTCACAGATTTTCAAAAAGGGTCTAAGAACATAATTCAAAATGACGCCGCCAATTAAACCCTGTGAGTGAAAATTAGGAAACAAGTTTTTAAAAAAGATGAAAAAACGCGTGGTAAAAATATTTTATTCAGTTAAATTTAAAAAGCACAGTGGTGCAAATTTGGTTGTTTTCAAGGGAAAAAATCACATAAGGAAAAGGGTTTTTTATTGTGGGTGAATTTAAGGGTCTGCAATTGTTGAGATTATCTATAAAAATGTCCCAAAGGGTTCTTCATACCAAAAAGGGTTTTACCCTTCAGTCTTGCCACCCCACCAAAATAGATATGTTCAGAACCCCATGTTTAACGAATATTGGAAACAACCCCCCAAGCTTTCCAAAACAGAGGTTCCCCCCAGCCTTTTTAATAGACATCCCAAACCCCCCAAACCTCCCGGGTTGTTTTTGGGGCCCCCCAAAGAAGTTGAGGAACCCTTCATACCAAAATATTTGGTCTACAACCTTCAAAAGCCACCTTAAAAAATAATTATAAATTCCTAACCCGTTTCCCCAGACTCAAAAATTTTGTTCACCCCCAAAGTCCTTTAAAAAGGCCCCCCTTCCAAAAATTTCTGTCCACCAATTTGTTGGTAGAGAAGAAAAAAAACCCGGTCCCCAAAAGGGTTTATACCCCCCATGCCCCATTGCGCACATGTGGAATTCACTAAGTACATCCCTTTAATAGCAAAGTAACCCAATTGGAATCAAAATCCTGGTTATTACAATTGCAAACAAATAACTTGTATATCAAATACAGGTGAAACATGTTTATGCCCAATATTTAGGCCTTACTACAGGTTCTTAGCAGCGAATAAAAAATATAGTTTTTGGGAAAAAAAAAAAAGATCCCGGCAAGCCCGTACCCTTTTACGGTACACCAACCCCGTACTTTCAAATGCTACATCTCAAAATTTAAGGTTTTCCCAAACAGTGCAACAGTTCTCAATCTTGACAGTGGGAAAAGGCCATCAATGGATTACCAAATCAAGATTCTTCAACAGAATAAGTTTCTTTCTTTCCTTAAGTTTAAATTTTTTTTTAAAATTTGGTTCAAATTTTAATTTATTTATTATTATTATTTTAATTTTTTTATTTTTGCTTTTTTTTAAATGGGTCTATATACACCCCAAGGGAAATGTATATTTACCCCCAAAAATTTAGTTGGCACAAATTTTTTTCAAAAAGGGGTTTTCTTTAAATTAAAATGGAGTAACCCGTGAGTGCTTTTGTATTCTCTTCTTTCTTCTTTTTTAAAGGAAGGCAAAAAGGGGCCGAAATATTATTTATTTGTGTTAAAATTAGAAAGGGGGCAAACCCCACTCAATGCGTTGCAGGGATTGCGAAATTTACCCAAAAGGAACAGGGGACTACAGTTAAAGAAAAAATTCAATTTTTAAGAAAATTTTTTCACTTTTTTTTAAAACTCTTCATTTATAAATAATTTTTTTAAATTTAAACCAAATTCAACAAAAGGGAAAATTAATATATGCATGTTTACATCATATTTCATATCACGGGATTAAGGGAATTTGACTCCAAAGTCCAAATTTTTAATATTTTAAATTTTTTAAAAAACTTTTTAGGGGTTTTTTAAAATTTTAATAAATTGTATTATATTGTCAGCATACGTTTATTAAAAATTTAAAATTATTATTCCCAAAAAAATTTTTTTATTCTTAATTCAAAATAGAACATATATTATTTTTTTTAAACATCATATTTTTATAAAGGGTTTTTTTCATTTTAAAAATTAACCTATTTGTCAACTTTATCAAAAATTAATTCTACTACTTTTAAATCTAAATCATTCCTTACTAAAATTTAAAAAATTTTTTTTACAAAATATCAAATTTTTTTAAAAAAGGGGCTTTTACTTTTTATTTTTTGTTACCGAATATTGTTTCAGTCATTTTTTTTTTAAATTTTTTAAAATTAGCATAAAACTTTTTAAAAATTTAAAAAAATTAAATTTAAAGTAAATGTCTCAATAAAATAATGTCTAAAGAAAGTGTACAATGTGCCCCATGAAACTGTGCATATAAAAAAGGAAATGGAACGGGCCCTAAAAAAAAAAAGGAAAGGGAAAAAGATTGATCATGCATTTTTTCACTAAGGAATAATAAACGTGTACAAAAACACTTCAAATTTTCTAATGTTTTGATTCTTATGTGTTCTTATAGAGAAAATTTAAAGTTACTGAAGCATTTTTTGGGGGAAATATTAGTTTTTTTAAAAGTGGATTTTATTAATTTTTAAAGGACAGTGTAGAAACCCCAATAATGGAAAGTATGGGGAAAGGGAAACCCAAACCTGAAAGCATGTTAGGTTAGGCCTAGATATAAAAAAACCCACTTCTCTTTTTTCGGGGTTTTCACCTTTAATTTCCCCAAATTTTCAAAATTCCAAAATTTGCACATTGTTTTAAATTTTAAAAATATTTTATTTTTAAAAGAAGAACCTTTTAAAGAAAAAAAAATTTTCTAAAAAATTCAAAACAATGTGCTAATGGGGAAATTTTTTAAAAAAGGGGGGGAAGTGTAAAGTTTTAAAAAGAAATGGAGGAAAAGGTGTTTTTTATTTTAAAAAAAACCCCTTAATTTGGGTTACTTCCTTCGCTATCATTTTCCCTTATATTATTGGGGCGTGTTTAAACACCATCTTTTTTTAAACATTTAAAACATCATGCAATTTTTAAAATTTTTTTATTTTTTTTTTTAAAAAGTTTTTTGTTATAAAAAAAAATGCTTTTCTTTTTAAAAAAAGTGTTTTGTTATGTTTTAAGTCTGAATGTTAAAGATGTAATATATTTATATTTTAATAAGCAAACTTTTTTAAATTTAAAAAAAATTTTTAATATATTAAAATTTTGGGGGTTTTTTAAAAAAAGACTTGAATAAAAAAAGTTGCAAACCCCCAGTTGAAAAAAATTTAATATTTTATTTAATACAATTTTATGTATGGTTTAAAAAGTGCTATTCCCCCAAATTTTTATAATTGTAGTTTTTATAAAACCTTTGTAGGGCCTCTTTTTAAATTTAAAAAAAAATATAATTTGTTCACTCTAGAATATTTTTCTTGTTTGATTTTTATTTTTAAAATTGATTTTTTATAAAACCATTCAAAAAATTCCCCATTAGAAATTTTTGAAAAATTTTTAAACCCCCGGGTATTTAGAGTGACCCCCCTTAAAGTTTTCGATTAAAATTTTTTCCTGTTGAAGATAATCTTTGAAGTTCTTTGACAAATTTTGAAATTGAATGTTGAAATTCAGAAATTTTTGGGTTTTTTTTCCTAGACTTTTTAATTTTTGGTGACCTTTTGGGAAATATTTGAGATTTCCCCTTCCCCCCCCCCCCCTTTTTACTTTTTTTTGTCAGTTTGATGCCCCCTTTTTTTTAAATAGTTATTTGAAACAGTCTTCTTCGGCAAAAATTTTTTTGAGAGATTTTCTAAAAACCCTTTGGAGTTGAAATTTTAAGGGGCCCTCTTTCAGCTTAATATTCGGTAAAAAGAGGATTTGAAAAAATATGGGGGGGTTTTTTATTTAAGAGGGGGGGTTATTTGGGGGCAGGGTTTCCCCCCCCCTTTTGCGTCCTGTTGTCCCCAAAATTTTCTCTATTTCGGTATTTTTGGGGAAAATGCTTAGGCGTTATTTGTATTCTTGTGTGTTTGGGAGGGGGTTACCCTTCTTTGCGAAAACAATGTTAGGTTTCAATTTTTGGACAAAAATATTGTATATGAAAACAATTTTTTTTTCCTACTTTCACAAATTTTTTTGAGCATTGAATAAAATGGAGGGAAAAAAAGCACAGTGGGCCCAGCTTAGGGTGTTTGCACAAAAGGGGATTGAAAATTGTATAAAATTTATCTGAATGTATTTCTTTAAAAAAAACCCCACCCTTTTATTTTGTTTTTTGTATTAATTTTCTTAACTTTAAAAAGGGGGGGAGGGGGGGGGGAGGGGGGGTAGGTGTCAAATGACCCTTGATCTCCCCCCTTCCCCCCCAAAATCCGCGTTGGGGATTGGGTTTGGTAATTTTGGGTGCACAAGTGCAGGGATAAAAAAAACCCCAATTTCAGTTGATCGTTTTTAAAAAAAAAGTCACGAAAATATAATCTTCCCTTTGCATTTTCCAATATGATACAGCTTATAAATGGGGCCCATAGTGTAATCTATCAAAAAAAGAGTGCTGTTGTCAGGGTAAAGTGAGTTTTACATTCTATTGGTTTTCTATATAGCCAGGGAAAAAAGGGGAAAATATTGAATTTAAGGAATAAAAAAAAGGGGATTTAGGGAAAAAAATAATAATTAAGCTTGATGAGACAAAACAAAGGGTTTTTCCTGAGACCTTTGAAAAAAAGTAAAAGTCGACAGATCCCCAAAAAAAAATTTCCCCGTTCCTACCCTGGGAGGGATGTGATGATTTCATGTTCAAGTGGAAGAAAGTAGCCATTTTTAAAGGGGGATAGTGTGGATTTTTTTGCAGTCCTGGATGGCTTTTTGGTGGTGAAAGGAATGTCCAGAGATTTGTTTGTGATGTGCCAAGCCCTTGAGGGGGTAGGAGTTTTAAATATAGGGGGAAAGTTAAAGGGGGGTACCCCCTCTTGAAAATTTAAAAAAAATTTTTATATAAAATGGTTACCATTTTCCCCCTGAGTAAATGTGTTGGCAGATCTTGCATTGTTTTGATAGCAGCGTTGCTGCTGGTCCCCCCACGGTTGGTTCAGTTGGCTTGGAACAAGAAAACATAATTTTAAATTCAAAAAATTTAATACTAGAGATGGCCTATTAAATTCTAAAACCCTTTGAATCCTTAAGAATATCAAAGACCCAAGGATTCGGGGACAAAATTTGGGGTTTGTTTAAAATTTTAAAATGAAATTTGTTTTACAGCTAAAATACTCCCCTATTTTTTTTCCGGGGAAAAATTTAAAGAAAAAATTTTTCCCCCCCAAATTTTTAGTTTTAAAAATTAGAGGTCATTTTAAAAAAATGCAGGACTAAGAATGATTTAGCCCTACATCAAAAGGTAAAAATCGCAGACTAAGAATGAGTTAGCCCTTTACATCAAAAGGTAACATTTTAAAACTTTATCTAATATTAAAAAATAGTAAAGAGCTGCTCCCTCTCCCCCCCCCTTTTTTTTTTACGAATTTTATTTTTTTTAAAAACAATTTTTAAAGGGGGATAATACAGATCACGGGATTTTTTTGTTATTTCAGGGATTTTTGACTTTTTTTTTAGGTTTTTGTAAAAAAAAAACTCCCGGGTTTTTCCCCCCAAAATACAAATTTGATACCCCAAAGTTTCGACTGGAATGCAAAAATCGTTTAGTAAAACAAAAATTTCTCGATACTACTCTTTGTTTTTAAACCCGGAAAACTCCCCCAAGGGGTTGAGGATAGTGTTTGGGGCAAATAAAATTAAATTTATTTGTTTTTGCTGTTTTTGATCACATTTCAATTATTCCTACATATTAAAAATTCAGCCATTCACAACAAACAAAATGGATTTAAAAAAAAATTTAATGAATTTAAAAAAAAAATTGTTATGTATTTAATTCTTAAAATTTGACTACATAGCTAGTGCTTAAAAAGTAAGCATGAGGAGAAAACTTGAATCGATTTTAAAAAAAACCGGGATACTACGCAGAGTTTACTGAAAATTTTAGTGATGCTGAGCTTTTGATTTATTTCGTGGAACTCCACAAAATATCTAATTTGAATAATATCGGTTAAATTAAACAAATTTTGACTCATATTATTGTTTAAAAAAAAAACCCAAAAAAAATTTGAGTGTCTTTCCATAATTTTAAAAAGTGTTTATAGAATGAATTAAGTTTCTAAAAAAAAAAAAGTGAAAAATACAAAAAGAAAAGGCCCAGGAAAATTTTGATAACTTTAATCTATTGAGGGATTATGATTTTTTTAATAATAAAGCAAAGATAAATTTAAAAACAAATATTTTTTTAAATACTAAAAAAAACAGTATTTAAAGATCTAAGGAAAAGCTTGTGTGATTGAAAAATGTGTTATTTCAAAAAAGTTAGTTCTACTAACTTTGTTCATTTTTGCTGTGTTTATACTCTATAAACCCCGTTTAAATAATTAAAATTGAAAAAGATTGGTAAAGAACCCTCAGAAATTTAATAAAAAGGTTGAGCTGAGGCTGAATAAAAACTTTGTTGTTTTTTAGAATGAAAGAGTTTTGTTAAAAAAAATTCATTTTTGCACGTCTGGATCTAAACCATTTCGTTTTTTTTATCACATATAAAATCCGCCCGTGCTAAAAGTCTCTCTGAAAAAAAATGTTTTTGGAGGGATGGAAAAGGGATTTCTTGGCAAATTTACAAAATCTTGGATATTGAGCCCATTTTAACCCTTCCAAAAATTTCAAAAAAATTTTTTATTTAGGAATCCCCCAAAACTCTCGCAAGTAGCCCCCAACTTCATCTTCTGGTTGAGAATATTATGTAAGGAACGAGCTTGTGAGAATTTTAGATCACTACATATAATAATTGAGAAAGAGATAATTTTTGTAATCCCATTTTAAAAAAAAAATAGGCCTTATTAAATATTAGATTAGAATTTGTAATATAATGATTAGATGAAAAATTTTGTTAAAATGTAATATGTTAAAATTTTTGCACATAAGCTATGTGAAAATTAGATTTTTGAGTAAAAATAAGAAAGTAATATTTATAAGTTAAATTTTTAAACCTATTTAGGATCATTCAGTTTCAAATTTTAAAAAAAAGTAGTCCTAAAAAACCCAAATTTAAAAACAGAATGTTTTAATATAAGATAGATAGATATTTTTTGATAATTAAATTAGGTTTAAAAAGGCTCATCATAAAAGTTTTAGCTTTTGTTCGTTAATTCCTCCTTAATATTTCTTCGTTGGATTTTAAGTTTATTGACGACAAGTTTAGGGGTATTCGCCATCACCCGGTCTGAGACAAACCAATTTCAAAAAAGATATTATTAGAAGGGAAATAAGGGGAAAATAAATTGAGTGAGAATATAAGGAAAATTTTAAAAAAGGGTTTAAATTTTTAAGGGAAAATGAAAATAGGCTTTTAAATTTTAAATTATCAATTTACTTTTATTTTTACTCAGAACTGTTTAAATTTTACTAGCTTTTTTTGCAATAATTTTAAACATTTTTACAAAATTAAAAAATTTCAAATTTAAACATTTTTATTACAAATTCAAATTTAAAATTTAATAAAGGGCCCATTTTGTTTTTTAATAGGGTTTAAAATGTAATTATCTCTTTCTCATTATTATATGTGTGATCTAATATTTCACAAGCTCGGGTTTCCCTTTCATAATATTCTCAATCAATTTTTCCCCTTTCTAAAGTTTAAAATGAATATAAAAACAATTCATCTTTGGTGTTAAACCAAAAATTTGTTTTTCGGGTGGAGTAGCTTAAATAATATTAAAAATTTAGTGACCACATTTTTTGAGCTGGTTTGTTTTTAGCAGAGATGAATTGCAAAAAAAAGTGTGCAAATATTTTCATTAAATTTTTTATATTAGGATTAGATTACTAGCTAGACCTTGTTAAAAAAAATTGAGAATTGTAATAAGAAATGTGGCCCTGAAATTTGAAAATTTTTATTTAATTTATTTAAATTTAGGTTCAGTGGCTAGCTTTGATACTCGAAAAGGGTTCTTGTAGCTCTGTTACTAATTGGATTTTTCCCCCCCGTAACACTTTCTTTAAAAAAAAGACAGTTAGTTGCCTTAAGGGAGGGTCAAGCTGGTTGCCATTTAAATCTTGGTTTCCAACTTTTGGTATCTATATCAAAGTTGAGAGAACCCCCCAAAAATCTTTTTTCATGCCCCGAAAAGAGCTTCAGAGTTTTTTTCTGCAATTCTAGAAGGTGATATTGATGTTTAGGAATTATTTCTGATGCACTCCACTAATGTGCTCACAGAAAATTTGGCCTTGTCAAATATTTGAAAAATTTTAAACCCCCCCTTTGTTTTCAAGTCCCACTGAGAGGCACCCCGCTCTGCGAGTAAATTTGTTTGGTTCCCGAAAAGCGAAATAGCTGCCCTTTGCCCAAGAACCCTCTGTAACAGGTGGGGGGGTTTTTCCAAAACTTGTAGGTAATCTTGAATAAATTTTTGTGTTTACTGATCCCCAACAGTTTTTGTGCAGTTTTTCAATATTTAGTGGCTTGAGATGAATTTTTAAAAAGTGTCCAACAATTCGGGGGGGCATGACGAGATTACTTTGTTTTTGTTTTGGGCATTGGGGCAAAACCCCCCCTTTTAAAAAAATTTGGAAAGTATGCGCTAGGACGGTATATGTTGAAATGAGGATGAGTTCAAAGCACATACAAATTTCTTCTTTATCCCCCACAAAGACCACTTTATCTGGGGGGACCCACTCAAAAAAGACTTTTTCAATAACATTGGGCAAAATTTTTCCATGTGGATATTTCGGGAATTTGGAAAATTCAAAATATATGTCGGGGTATAAAAAATTTTTTGCAAAAAAAACTGTTAAGCTCATTTTTAAACATCATTTGGATGAGTCCACAAAAATTTGGGGTTTCTAAAGAAACATACTTTTCTTGGCATCATTATTTTCAAATGCAGAAGTCTCTCTTTAAAAAATAGGTATTTTTTTATTTGAAATCAATTTTCTTACACCAATGTGTAATAGGTTCCAAATAAAACAATTAGATTTTTAAAGCCTTTGTTTTCTACAAACCCTTAGGGTGATATCATTATTATCAAATTTTAAACTTAATTGATTATTTTCTTAAATTCCTTATCCCCCAGGCAGAATTTTTTTTAGTGTCCAGGTATTTTTTTTAATGTTGTTGGTAAAAAAATGTTTTCTGTGGACCACTTAATTTTCCCCCCCCCCCTTTGGACATAATAATTTACTTTTTTTGGGGAGAGTTTTTATTTAGATTTTTAAAATCTCCAAATGGGATGCCCAGAAATTGGGAGGTTTTAATTAAATTTCATTAATTTGTTTTGTCGACACTTTTTTACTTTTTACATAGATCCCAAAAATAATCTTTAATTTTTTTACTAAATGCCTTATGGAATTTTTTCTTTGAATGTTTTTTTTATAGAAAATTTTTTAAAAGGGTCGACCTTCACAAAAAAAAATTTGCCACAAAAAATTTTCACTTTGCAAAAAACCCTCAGAGGACAAAAATTTTTAAAAAGTCCCCAAAAAAGACTTGACATCATTTTTTTTGATTTATTTGTTTTTTAAAAAAAAAACATTGTGAAAAACACTTTTTAAAAAAAAATAAAGAAAGAACAGAATCACCAAAAAAAAAAAAAAATGTAATCCCCCCGATAGGGGGGGTTTAAAAAACCCCCAAAAACAATCTTTTGTTTAAATTTTTTAACAAACCCCCTTTCATTTGAAATGTGAACACAACAATGCCTAAGTATGTTTTTTTTATTATTTTCTATCTTTGGTTTGAAAATATTTTAATTTTATTTTTTGCGTATTCGATTTCTGAGAATACATTTAAACCCCGAACATATTTTGACTCTTGCAAATTTTAGTTTTCATTTCCCCTTTTATTAGGCAGGACTTTCGTTTTTAAAAAAAATTTTTCAATTCTTCAATAAAAATTTTTAAAAAAAAATCTTAGTTAAAACACTTTTAAAAAAAAAAAAACTAGCAAGTAATTATTGAGTTTAAAAAATTGATAGCGCTTAATAAGTGATCAGTTATCTGTAAACAATTTAAGCAAACAATCGATATATAAAAATGTAGGATAAAAAAATAGTTTTATTTTGGGGTCAATTTGATGGTATTTATTTTCATGTACCCAACAAAATATCTAATTTAAAGGTTTCATATTAGGGGAAAAAATTGGGATGTTTTGATATTTGTAGAATTGAACTGTTGAGTGGAAAGGGAATTTAAAAGTCTTTTTTTAACACACTTTTAGGGAAAAAACAATAAATCATGGCGGCTGATTTTTTATCGTGTGTAATGTTTTCCCTTTTTTATTTTAAAAAAAATACATAATGTTTATTTGAAAAATTTTATTTTGATTAGGTTTTAAAGGGGTTTTAATGTGTTCTTTAAAAAATTATTTACAAGATTTTTGTGAGGTGAAAAAATTTTAAAAGTGGGGCATGCGGGGCGAGTTAAATTTTCCCCATAGAGGTGGAGGTGAGGTATTACCCACGTTAGATTTTCTACCCCAAAAATTTTTTTTTAAAATTAAAATGATTTTTTTTTGCTTGTCTTTTTTGTCCGACAAAATACTTATTAGGGGTTAAATTTTTTTTGTGTTTTTTCAAGTGGGGCCTTTTGAAATTTTTGAATTTAATTATGTTTTATTTATGGGGTAAAGGTTCGCCCCTGAACCCTAAAAACTTGATTACTTGTCAGGATTCGGTAGATTGAGGATTTGAAGATTTGATTGGCCTTTCTCAAATTTCAGGTAATTCACAGCAAATTTATCGGGAAAATTTTTTGTAATAGGAAAATGGGGTTTACTTTTCCTTATAAAAAAAAACCCAATTTGTTGTATTTTTTTTTTTAAATTTTTTTTTCCTTTTTCTTTACATTTTATTATTTCTTTTTTTTTATATCATTGTGAATGTAAAAGTTTTAAACATTTTAAAAGCTAGCGTGTTAAGGGTAAAACCCAAAAGGTTCATTTTTTAGGAGGAGTAGGGTTTTCATGAGACTTGGATTTTCATAACGATTATCTTAGTATAGTAAAAATTAACGTTCAATGTTTTTAGGGAAACTTTTTCGGGTTTAAACCCATTATGAAAAAAACGAAACATTTACAAAAAAAAATTCTTTAGCAATTCTGCAATTTTAATTAGTTTTTAAAGTAAACATAGGTGCTTTGTTTTGTAAATAAAAAACAATGCCCGGCATTAAAAAAAATGTTTTTTTTTTTTTAAATCTTTTCCAGAACGACTAAAAAAGTGAGGGTCGTCTTGGATTGGAAAAATTTATGCTACTTTAGGTTCTAAAGCAATTATAATCATGGGATTAACCCCAAAAACCAAGTCTAAGCCCCAAAAAATTTAAAACTTAAACGAGTTTTTAGAGTTATAAGGGAATAGATTATAAGAAAAAATGTTAACATTTAGTTAGTGTTTAATCTTTTATGTCAAGTTTATTTTTCCCCTTACAAAAAAATTTTTTTCCCAGAATTTTGATTAAAGGGGGAAAAAATTGGGGGGATTTGGGGATTTGAAAAATAGTGAATCTGCCCCCAAATTCCCTCTATATTATAAGGTCTTTATTTGCAACTTTAAAAAATAGTAGAGTGTTTCAAAATTTTGTATTATGTCAAAAATTTGTTTTTAATTTACTGGGCCAAAAGGGAAAAACATTTAAGGTGTTTCAAACCTAGATAATCTTTTATCATCTCACCCTTTTAAATTTTTACCATTTTCTCCTCTCACTTGAACACCCCCTTTTTAATGCTCCTTCCCCCCCCTTTTTTAGCCTCCCCCGTGTTCTTTTCCCCCTAATTCATTTACAAAATTTTCTTTAGTCCTCCCCCCTTTTTCCATCTCATTCATGCCCCCCTTTCTCAGTATTGTTTATCTACCTCATGTATTCCCCTTTTCCCCAACTTTGACAAACACGCTCCTCACTAATTTAAGAGGTGTTAAAATAGAGAATAAATTTTAAAGGGGCATCAAACCGGTAGGGGCCCCAAAATGATCAGCCAGACTGTCAGAAAAAAAAAATCGATAATTAAGAAACAAAAAGTTTGGCTATTTGATTAAAAAAAAATTTCAATCCCTTACAATTATAATCATTGTACAAAGTGGCAGCAATAAGCCGCTACCCAGTCGAAGGTGGGTGCGTTATCTGATAGCTCTTGATTTAAAAAAATCACAAATTTGTAGCCCGATGATTTCCGCATGTCCACATGGATTCTGCCTTAAAATATAAGTGAAGAATGACCTGGACACGGGACGTTCCTGGATAGTCAGTGGTTAGGGGCATTGGCGTTAAGCCAAAGGTCCCGGATTTGATTCCCGTTTTACAGGTGTCAAATTTTTTTAAATTTTTAAAAAAAGTGATAATTAATACTGAAGTTGACCCGATCAAAGTAGGGGGAGTACTGATGGATGAAATACTGACGTGATCCAAAATTTTTTGATCACATCAATCTCAGTAATCTCAGTCAATCAGTCTTGCAATTGGTGGGAGAGACGACAGTAATACGGGTAGTATGACTTTTGTGCACATATTTTCAGTATTTTCCCTTTAGTCTCGTAGCAAGAGAGCCCGCACACACCTTTTTCTTACACCCCTGTTGTTAACATAGGACTGAGACTGAAAAAAAATAAAAAAAAATGACCGTGTACGGTCTCGTAAATCTGATGCTTTCTGACAGACGATTGCCGCCTTAGGACTGACAGTCTGAATGATCGTGTAGGGGACCTAAAAATGAAATTTAAGGGACTTCAAAACTAGGGGACAGTTAAAAAGGGAAATTTTTTTTTTTGCACTCTTCCAACCCCTTTTCCAAATTTGTTAAATATAAAAAACACTATTTTCAACGAAATTGTAGTAAAAATTTTCCACCAAAAATAAATAAAAAAGTATCAAGTTATTTATAATTTACTATTCAATGGATATAAAAATTTTGATGTTTAAATTTGATATAAAAGGGAGTACACCTCCCTTTTATTTAATTTTGTTTTTAAAATTATATTGGGTTATTTATAATATCACATTTAAAAATTTGTCAAATCTTTTACAAGTTACCATAATAGTTTAAAAAAATCCAAAAATTTAATTTTTAATCAAAAAACCATTCTAAGGGGCCGTTTTTATAATTTCTTGTTCCCATCCCCCAATCCCAATTTTTTAAACCCAAATTTTTCCTGTCCCATTCCCACTCACGATACAAATATAAATTCCTGTCCATCCTTTGTTATAACTTATCTGCTTTGATATTTAAAGGGAGCTAAAAAAGATCGAATGTTGGTTGAAATTCAAATGCAGGACAGAAGGTTCTTTAGAAATGAGCTTAAATAATTTTAAAACTTTATCAAAGATCATCACAAATATTTTTACTGGTTATTTACTTCCTTTTAAACTAGCAAAATGTACCACAAAAATTTGAAAAAAAAAAAATTTTTTCATTAAAGGAAATTAACACAGTTTAGTAATTTAAACATTGCATATATAATGTATATGGGTTTTTTTGACAAAAAAATGCACACAAAGCTAATAACTATAGTTGAGTCGAATAAAAACTTTTTTCCCTCAGCAAAAGAACCCAAGTCTTGGAAAAAATAAATGAAATTTTGTAAAATTATAACTATACTTAATATAAAAAATAAATGGCAACTAAGTTTTAACACTTTTCGTTGTACTTAATTGTTGTAACTTTAAATTTATTCAGTCAAGTGGTTGTAAATTTTTGTACTATATTGTTGGTGGGGCTGAATCACCTATAAATAAATTATTAGAACTCTATAAAAAATTTCCCAGTTCAAAAATTGAAGAAATTTATTTTTCTTCAAATCTTGAATCTGACATTTTTTTTAAAAAAGGAATTGATCACCCCAATTAGAACAAACACAAACTTGCTCCATATTTAATTAAAATTTAAAAAACTATTCCTCTTTGTTAAGAGATGTCACCCTTTTTTAAATTGGGGGGGTTACAGCATCACACATTTCTTCCTCAATGAATTTTCTTTTTTATCAGATTTTTGTTAAAAATTTATGCTTGTCTTAAAAAAAATATAAAAGAGCTCAAAGTTTGCTTTTTTTCTAGTAAGTGTGTAGCTTTGTGTAGTAATACAGCGGGAGGGCAAAATTTTTTTCCCCCTTTGACAACACACAAACTGATTACATTTTATTTGAAAATACAAACCCAAAAAATCTCCCGTGGTGAGCAAAAATGAAATTTGGTTTAAAGGTTTATTTTGGGATGTTTTTAAAAAAAAAAGTTAGATGCAAAAAAAAGATAGGCACCTAAGATAAAAACTACCTCTTCCATTACAGGAATAGGAGGCATTTTTGTGCACATTTGTCTGAGCCCCTTAGGGTGGATTTCAGGATCAGTTTCTTTCATTTGCAATAAGCAATGTCTCCTGAAGTTGGGAGGCAAATAAAAAGGGAAAAAAGGCACAGTAAAATAACTTTTGGGGGAGGGGAAAAACACAATCAACAAATCACAAGAACAAGAAAATTTTGGGGGACCCTGCAGTCAGGGGTAACATTTAACAGCAAAATTTTTTTCCAGTTTAAAGTATTAACTCTTTTGTGTTTACATCTACCCAACATTTTTCCAAATATTTAAAAATAATAAGGGGAAAAAAAAGAATTAGAGTATGAATTAGCTACTCACCCTTTCCAATAAAATTTTTTAAAATTTAGGGTTCTACGTCAAGTTTTTTTTGTTTTTAGAAAATTCCCCTTTTTCCAGTTTGACTCTGACAGCCCAGAAATAAAGAAGAATGTTTGCTTTATCTAACCACAATTATAAGCCTTTGTGATAACAGTATTTTCAATTTTTGAATTAAATCTAATGCTGGAAGGAAAATTTTAAATTGAATTTGAAATATATTTAAAGCATAAGAGTTTTTTCTTGTGGCAGTTTTTAAACAATTTAAAATTTTTTTTGGGGTTTTCTATGATAGTGGGGTTTTAAAAACAATTTTTTTGCTAAGTTTTTTAATTCCAACCAGTAATAAAATATTTAAAATAAAAATTTTAAAAATTTTTTGGGCCCAAAAAAACCCCCAAAAAATAAAAAACCCCAAAAAAGCCCCCCAAAAAAAATTGGGGTAATAATATTTAAAAAAAATTTAATTAATTTTTTAAAAAAAGTTTTAATGTATAAACCCCAAAAAAATTAATTATTTTTTAAATTTATTAATTTTATTTTATCTTAACATTTTGGGTTTTTGGGCGGGGAAATTTTTTAAAATTTTTCCCTTTTTTAAAAATTTTAAATTTTAAAAACCCCCCCCCCCCCCCCCCCTTTAAAAAAAAAGGTTTTTTTTAAAAAAATATTTAATAAAAAATTTCTTTTTTTAAAATTTTTAAATTAAATTAATTTGTTTAAAAGTTAGTTTATTCAAAATTTCAAATTTGGGGGTTTCCATTAATTTAATTTTATTGCAAAAATTTTGAAGTTTTAAAAAAAGGTTCAAAATTTTCTCAAAAAGGGGGGGGTTTTTTAAAAATTTTTTTTTTGGGGTTTTATTTTTTCCTAATGTTTTTTTTATTTTAAAATTTGTTTTTTAAAATTTAAAAGGGGGTTTTTGTTTTGTTTTTAAGGTTTTATTCATTACTTTTAACTTTAGGCCCAATTTGGGGGGAGAAAATTGGGGGGGGGAAAAAAAAAGATTTTCCCCAAAAATTTAAATTTGGTAAAAAGGGGTTAAAATTAAAAAAAAAAAAAAAAAAGGGGGGGGAAAAGGGGGGTTTAAAATTTTTTTTAAAAAAAAAGGGGCGGGGGGGGGTTTTTTGGGGGGGGTTTTTGGGGGGGTTTTGGAAATTTGGGTTTTTTTGGGGTTTTTTTTTTTTTTGGTGGGTTTTTTTTGGCCCCCAATTTGGGGGAAAAATAAAAGGGGGTGGGTTTTTAAAAAGGGTTTTGGGGATTTGTTTTTTTTTTTTTTTTTTTTGGGTTTTTTAAAAAAAAAAAAAGTTTTTTTCAATTTTTTTTTTTTTTTTTTTTTTTTTTGTGTTTTAGTTGGTTAGGGTTTTTTTTTTGTTTTTGGTTTTTGGGTTTGTATTTTTTGGGTTTTTTTAAAAAGTTTTTTTAGTTTAAAAAAAGGTTTTTTTTTTTAAAAAAATTTTTTTTTTTTATTTTTTTTTTTTTAAATTTGTTTTTTTTTTTTGGAAAGGGGCCCGGGGGGTTTATTTTGTTTTTTTGAGTTGTTTTATTTTAAAATGTTTTTTGGTTTTTCCCCTTTTGGTCTAAAAATTTTTCATTTTCCCCCGGGTTTTGGGTTTTTTTCCCTGAAACAAAAAAAAAATTCATAAAAATACCATTTTCTCATTTTGTTTAATTTTAAAAAATCCCCGTTGGAAAGTAAAAAATTTTCCCCTTTTAAAAAAAAAAAAACATTTTTTTGGGGTTCTTTCCCCGTTTTTTTTTCCTTTTGCAGGGGGCAAATTTGAAAACCATGATTTTATTAATTGAAAGTGATATCATTTCCCCTTTTTTAATCAAATATTTCACACGTTTCTGAAAATTCCCCAAATTGTTGATGGTTGAAATTTTAAAATTTAAAAACCCAATAGCATCTGAGTTTTAATTTAAATTTTTTTTTTTTTTTTAAAATTTTTTGAACAAATAAAAAAATTGTCAGGGGGAATAAAAGAGTGCCCCCCGGGAAAAAAAATTCTAATTTTGTAAGGTTTTTGAGCAATAATCAGCCCCCTCAAAACCCTTGGCCCCGAAATTTTTTTTTTTCTCTGGCCGCAAACATCGGCGAACAAAAAAACCCTTTTATTGCCATAAGTTTTTTACTTTGAAGGGTGTGTTTACACATGAGGCAATCACATTTGACCCTTTTTTTATAAAAAGTCTTGGTCCGACGTAGTTTTACAGTTTTCCCCCCAGTTTGTCCCCAATTTCCTACTTTTTTTTAAAAATTTTTTTGGGGTTTTTGGGTTAAAAATTTTTAAAGTTGGAAGCCCTTTTTGGCCCCAAAGGAAAAAAAAAAGGGTTTTTCTTTTTTTTGGGTTTTTATTAAACAACAAGGGTTTTTTCCAAATTTTTCCCCTTTTTTTTTCAAAAAAAGGGGGGGGAAAAAAAGTTTTTAGCCCCGGGGGGGGGTTTCCCTCTTTACCCCCGCCAAACACAAGAGGGAGAAAATTTGGGGGGGGGGAAAAACCCAAGTGATCACCAAAAGGCTTTTTTTTCCCAAAGTTTTAGCCCCTGCGCAGCGTCCGTTTAAGGGGGTCAGCGAACTGTCCCCCTTTGGGGGAAACAGTCTTGTTTTTCTTGTTTAACGTGAGCGGAGAGTTGATTTGCTCGGAGGATTCATGAGCGGCCCGGTTTCCCCGCTAAGGGGTAAGGGGTAACTGCACTTTTTAGGGGTGGAGGTTATGCGGCAAAGATGTTTTTTAGCCACGGTACACAGATATTGCAAGGTTTGCTTCTTAGAAACATCATTTTTAGTGGAGGGGGGGGTTGCTGTTTATATTCTAGGGTATTTTTTGCATTATAAAAACTGTGCCTTCTTTATTTTTCTCTATTATCATGAAAAATACAACAATGACCCTTTAAAAAAGAATCAAAAGTACTGCTATCTCAGTTTGTTAAAAAAAAAAGGAGATTGCAACCTTTGTTTTAGGGAACTTTATATACTTTAAATTTTTATATATATATAATTTTTTTGGGCTACCCTTAAACAGGTATTTAGCAAGTGTGTAAAACCCATTTGATAATTGTAAAAAATTTTAAATTCATGTCAAAATTTTTAAAATTTCCTAGTATCAAAGAAAACCCCCAAAACAAAAAAAATGCCCAGCGCTCTAAATTTGATGGGCTGGTTTGAGCGTTGGGGCTTTTTTAAAAATAACTAGTCCTACTTCAAGTCATCGCTTAGGGGCTCGCTGTCTAGCCCCAAACTGGGTACCCTTTATTCAAACGAATGTGATCTATTTTTTTTTTAGTTGCTGCAGGGCCCCCTCAGTCTGGCCCTACCATTTGGGGGTTTTTCAAAATAAGTATTTTAAATAAATGAATCCCTTTTTGAATAATAAATTTTATCCCCCCCTTAACTAACCATTTTAAAAAACAAATAGTTTTGGATTTCTACACATATTTAATTAAAATTCAAATCTGAACATAACTTTTTTACATCCTTAAAATAAATATTAAATTTTGATTTTTTTAGAAAAATTGAAAATATTGTCAAATTTTAAGATTTGTGTGTTTTGAATCTTTGTGTTTACTAAAAAAAAATAAGAAATGTGTTAAAAAACAATTTAAAAGTATTTTTTATGTTACATTACATGTTAGGTAAGACATACAATGGGGGGGGGGGCATCTGAAAAATTAATTTAAAAAATTTTCCCCCCCTTTAAAACCCTTTCAAATTCCATATTATTTTATAAAAAATTTGATTCATATCTTAATATTCCATTGTAAATTTTTTTAAATTATATTAAAGTCCAATATTTGACAAAATTTTTTAATTTTAAATTTCAAAGCCATAAAAAAAAACCTAATCTATTAAAATAAAATGTAAATATTAGCACATGACATACACTCAATAAAGTGTTAGGGCAATATTGTTTATTTATTATATAAGGGGTGTGCAAAGCTTTGAAATGTCAAATTTGAAAGTCAAAATTTCTTAACTTTAACTTGAAAGCCACAATAATTTTTACATCTTTAAAACATTTCAAAAGAAGAAAATTCATTTGTACCACAAAAAAAATTTGAAATATTTTGGATGAATATGTATTTCTAATTTTTAGTTTAAATTACAAAAAATATTTTAAAACTAACTTAGTAATTAGATTAAATATATAGGTGGGGGGGAAAAGTTTACACTTTTAATAACACTACACCTAACTATTTTAACTATAAATGCTTCAAATATTAAAAAACAAAAGAATGAAAGTATTACATTTTTTAAAATAGTTTGAAATTTTTTAAAAAAAAATGTCCTTATGATGGCCACCATTTTATGCAATACATTGTTGTTGTGCTTTTAGATTTTGACAAGACTGGTAATGTTTTTTTGGTAAATTTGTTTTGAAGAATTATTTACTAAATTGTTCTTTGGCAATCACATGACAGACTTTTCATATCCCCCAAGTCCTTACGGGCCACCTGGGTTGTGACATTTGGGGAAACCCGTGTTCTTGCTGTTGGGTTTCCCTTTCCCTTATTTTTGCAGTTCGGGGGTCAGAAGGTGTAACTTAAATGGAAAAGTGCTTACACAATTTTCCGGGGCAGGTGTTACAATCTAGGGACATCGCATGCCCCCCACGTTCACTAGATTTGATGTGGTTTTTCTTGTGGGGCAAGTTTAAGAGTAAAGTGACTCCCCGAAAAAATTTTTGGAATTAAAGAAGTGGTGGAAGATGAAAAACAATTCAAAAAGAACATCGGTTACAAAATTTGCTTTAAGTTTCGAGGAGCATAGAACAGTGTTAGGCATTTAATGGGGGCAATCTTAAGGACTTTGTTTTAAAAATAAATGAATTAAGGGTAGTAAAAATTGTTATTTTGTTGTTATTTTAAGTTTCATTTGAAGCATTTGGTATTTAAAAAATAGAAAAGTTTAGTGTTATGAATAACATAAAAAATTTTAAGTTGTTACTTACTGTCTTGCAAGTATACAATTTATCCACTACCCAATATTTAGTTCTTGATATTTTTGAATTATCTTAAAAAAATGTAAAAGTGCATAAAAAAGATTGAGGTGTGCGAAGCCACTTTTAAATTCGTTAGAAGTCAAATTAAATAGTAGGAAATTTCCAAAGCGAAAAAAAATTTTAATTTTAAAAAAATATGTTAATAGTTGTTTAAAATTATTATACTTTAAGCCGCTCCCAACCAGCAAGCAGAATCAAACCAAAAAACAGTGAACCATATCCCAAACGGCATCAAACACAAAGGGTGGTGGGGGTTTTTCGGTTCGTGTACTTGTGATTATGCCAAATAAAGGGAGAATAATCGCATAAACAAGAATTGGCAGCGCTATATTAGCATTCACTCATTTGGGAAAAAAGTAAAAAAAGACATCTGTGCAGAGATTTATTTTTTATTAATATTATAGTCTATCAAAAAACTCGGATTTGTAAATATTTTTAATAGTAATTTTTTAAATGAAAACATTAATTTGTGATGGAAATATTAAAAAGAAGCTTAAAAAACGTGTTTTCCCCTGTAGGGGAAATTTTTTGTGATTGTTGAATCGGGAATTTCACTTTCAAATTAAAGTTAAGCAAATGAAAATTCAAGAAAATTTAAAAAAATTTTAGAAGCTTTGTACACCCCCAAAAAAAAGTTTAAAAAAAAAAAGAAAAAAAAATTAAGAATAAATTCAGTATTTTAGAAAAAAATGATAAAGTGTGTTTTGGTTTTCTTCCCCAAAAACATTTCCTTTGCCTGGAAAAACATAGGAATTATTATTAAACTAAAAGTAGTGTCGGGGGGGGAAAAACGGTTACAATTTCCCATGCAGGTATATTGAAAGAGAGGACATGGGGGGAAAGGGACTCTTCAGATCACAATGAAAATTTTTCCCAAAGTTTACCATAATCACAAAAAAAGGATTTTCAATAGTGGTGTTAGGGTCTTTACTTTAGCACGATACCTGAAATATATAATCTTACATTAAAATGAGGATTTTTTAATGTTTAAATTAAACAATCCCTTTTAAAGCCTTTTCCCTTTGAAAGCTAAAAATTACTAGAGAAAAGGGGGGCATGTACCACAGTGGCGCAGAGTTCCTACTTAAAATATCCTTAATAAGACCCTCTAACTTTTCAAGAACCCTTTTTTTGAATTATCCTCTGATCTTTTGTCACTAATTAAGAATGTCAAACAATAAACTAAAGTTAGGGTGGTTGGGTATTCAGAAAATTATATAGGTGTAGCAATATTTAAAACCCCAAAATTATCCCCTTCTTTTCTATCGCTTGAAAGATGTAAGGTTTACTTTTTTTGGGAAAAGAAAAAAATGGTCGGGGAAAATTTTTTAAGAAAAAAGTATTTAGAGAAGAAGATTAATAGGATGGAGAGAGTTGTAACACACATACAAGAAATTGTTACAAGTTGTCGGCCATTTGTTGTCATGGTCATCCCCCGGTTGACATTATGTCGAGGACCAGGATTTTTTCTCTCTAAATTTATCAAATTGAACCCATATTTGTTTTGGCCATAAAAAATTTTTGCTATTAAATCATTCTAGAAAAATGTAGCTCAATAGCTATCTTTCTTTTGTTTTTTCAATGTGTCACTAAATGTTTAACGAATGGGTTTCTAAAAATTTAAAACAATGTAAAAATTTTTTTAATATTATTTTTTATTTTATTACACCGCTTTTTTTTTTTACCCTTTCGGGTTATAGCACTTACGCTAATGTGTAAGGTGGGTAAATTGTGTTTTTAAATTTTGAAGGTCTACATTTTTCGTGGAATCCAAACAGGGGGGGGGCCCTGGCTTTCCCCCAATTCACAAATGTCTTGTCAGGGTAAAGGGAAAGGGGTTTTGGGTAATCAGATAAATTGTGCTGGGACTGAGGATTGAACCCGGGCCGCACAGGTCGGGACCCTTTTACCCTGGGGACCCCAGGTCACCAAATGGAATTTTAATATTTTTAAATTTTTAAAGAAAGAAGAAATGAAGAAAAAAAGTGTGTTTTTTTTATTAGGCCAAACCTGCCCTGCCTTTTCAAGTTGGTTTCCCTTAGCTATCAACTACTTTACTTGTGTACAGTGTTTCTCCCGTAGTATTATACTTTTCCCAAAAGGTTTTTAAGGCAATAAAAAAAGTTTTTGCATAATAACTGAACTAATTGCCCTAAGATCAAAAAACCTTTTCATTCCCCTTTAAAACCCTTTTTTTGGTAAGTGCGAAACTTTTTTGCTAGTATAGTGCTCAATAAAACCCACATGAAAAGCCGCACTCGTTATGCAAGGGGAATGAAGGGGGTTTTTTGTTTTTACTTAAAAACTAGTTCCTTACCCCAAACCTACTTTATAATGTAATCTTAAAATTTTTTTTTAAAATTTAAAGGAGGCACAGAAAAGGACATGTTTAAAAATGTAAAAGTTTAACCAAAACAATGATTTTTTCAATTTAAAAATAATACACTTTACACTTCACAAGTTTCATTCTATCGGAACTCATCATTAAAGTGTGTGAGTGACAGCCTAGCTTCCTCAAAGAGGGGAAATTTTTAAAGGCAAAGAATGTTAAATAAAAAATTTTAAGAATGTAGGACACTTTGATAGGAACATCTAAAGGAAAATTTTGGGGCTTCCATCCTTCCCATAGTTAAGTAATATATTGGCATTGTTTTTTTTGTAAAGGAAGGGAAATAAGAAGAAAGGATGCTTGTTAAATTTTTGTTTTAATTAGGGGATGGGCCCCTGAATTTCGAATCCACCGAATCTTGACAAGTATTCGAGGAAACGAGGATTCGGTGTTTTAAATGGATTCAAAGGTCGAATCTTTCACCCCATAAACAAAGCATAAACTTTTAAATTCAAAAATTTTTGGGGTTTAAAAACCCACTTGAAAAACACAACTTAATCGTAATATTTTTTTGTCGGACAAAAAGGAAAAACGAATAAAATTTTTTTATTTTTTAAAAAAAATAATTAAATTTTTAGGGGGGGAAGATCTTATGTGGTAGACCCTACCCTCCACCCCCTTTTTGGGGCACTTTTGGGGGCGGGGGGCCCCTTTTTGGGGGGGCCCCTTCTAAGACTTTTACCTCACGGGCCCAAACTTTAAAAAATTTTTAAAGGGAAAACATTAAAACTCTTCAAAAATTGAAAATCAATTTGAAATTTTTTAAAAAAAACAAATTTGTTTTTTTTTTTAAAGGGAAAAAAAAAACCAATCACATGATACAAAAATCAGCCCATGGCTATGTAATGTTTCTCGCCGGGTAATTTTTAAAATAAAACTGTTTTAAATTTTTACTACCAATGGTTTTTTAAAAAAATTACAACTATGCAAGAACTCAATTTATTGCTCACCTTAATTTTAGACATTTTGTTGGTTTTATAAAAAATAAATACTCTCAATGTCAGCCCCAAAAAAAAATTTTTTTCCCCTCCCCCAATGTATAAAATTTTTGTTTTTTTTAAAAATCGTTCGGGTAATCTGATCACTTAATAAGATTTCTCAATTTTTAAGAATCAAATAACGACTGAAATTCATTATTTATTTTAAAATTGATTTTATAAAGAGTTTATTTTTTTTTTTAAAATTTTTGTTATTGAAGAAATTTAAAAAAAACATTCAAAGAACCCCCCTTAAAAATTTGGGGAAGAACATATTTAGTCAAAAATATTTGGGGTTTTAAATAGAATGTTTTTTTCAAAAAATTGATATATCACAAAAATCAATATTTTTCTTTTTTTTCTACAAAAAGATAATAAGGTTAGTTAAATTTTTTTCCCCCCATGGCCCATTTATTTTGATTCCCTTTTTTCCAATGTTTTTTTAAATTGTTGGGCATGTTTTGTGGCCGTCATTTAAAAAACGATTGTTTTTTTTTTTTCCCTTTTTTATAAAAAAATATAATCCTCAATGTGTTAAAGTTAAAAAAAAAGCATAAAGGCCTAATTTTTTTATTATTTTTTTTTTAAACTTAATATGATTGGGATTTTTTTTTTTGGGGAAATTTTTAACCTGTATTTTGCGAGATGGGTTTTGGGTTTTTTTTTAAAAAATTAAAAACCCCGTTAAAAAAAATTTTTTTTCCATTTTTGGCCTATTTCAAAATGTGGGTCTTTTTTTAAATTTTAAAAAATTAAAAAAACAACTTGCTAGGATTTAATTTTCGGATTCGAAATAAAATGTAGATTGGTTTTGCCCCATCTCGTTTTAATTTTTTTTGACTTTTTCTACTGTAAAAAAACATAAAAAAAAAAGAAGTCTAAATTTTGTCATTAAATTTCCCCCCCTACTTTTTTCCCCTTGGTAGGTTTTTTTTTAAACGTTCATTTAAAAAAACCCTGTTCCATGGACAAAAGGAAAATTTCCGGGGTCCCCGTTAAAGGGAAAATTTTTAAAATTTTTTTATCAAACCTCAAACAGGTTTGGGTTTTAAATTTTCATGGAACTTTTATTTTCCCAAACTTTAAAAACCCAAAAAAGCCCAAAAAAATAAAAAAAAAGGGGGAGGGGGGTGATGGCACAAAAGTGGGGAAAATAAAAAAAAGGGGAAAAGGGCATTGGGAAAAGGAAAAACAAAAGGAGCAAGGAATTGGAAAGGGAAAAATACAAAAGGAGAAAGGGGAATTTTGGGAAGGGGAAAATACAAAAGGACAAAAACCCATTGGAAGGAAAAAAAAAAGGAGCAAAAAAATTTGGGAAAGGGGAAAAACAAAAGGAAAAGGGGGCATTAGGAAGGGAACATAAAAAGGGAAAGGAACTTAGGAAGGAACATCAAAGAGCAAGGACATTTAGGAAGGAAAATACAAAGGAGCAAGAAAACTTAGGAAGGAAATAAAAAAAGGGGGCCGAACCCTTGGGGAAGGGGAAAAACAAAAGGAGCAAGAAATTTTGGAAAAACATACAAAAGGGCAAAAAAACCTTTAAAAAAAGGGGAAAATAAAAAAGGGGAAAGGGGAAAATTAAAGGAAGGAACATACAAAAGGGCAAGGACATTGGAAGGAACAACAAAAGGAGCAAAAAGATTTGGGAAAGGAAAACATACAAAAGGAGCAAGAACACTTAGGAAGGAACTAAAAAAGGGGGAAAGGGGCCCCTTGGGAAAAGGAACATACAAAAGGAGCAAGGAAAATTTTGGAAAAACATACAAAAGGAGAAAAAGGGCACTTGGGAAAGGGAAAAATTTAAAAGGGGAAAAGAACCTTGGAAAGGGAAAACTACAAAAGGAAAAACACTTGGAAGGAAAAACAAAAAGGGGCAAGAAAACTTAGGGGAAAATACAAAAGGGGGGAAAAGGAAACCCCTTTGGGAAAGGGGAAAATAAAAAAGGGGAGCAAGGCACTTGGGGAAAGGGAAAATACAAAAGGAGCAAGGACACTGGGAAAGGAAAAATACAAAAGGGGAAAAGGACACTTAGGGAAAGGGGCATCAAAAGGGGGCAAGAACACTTGGGAAAGGGAAAAATAAAAAAGGGAGCAAGGACATTGGGGAAGGGGAACCCATAAAAAAAGGAGCAAGAAACTTGGAAGGAACAAAAAAAGGAGCAAAGCATTGGGAAAGGGGAAAATTTAAAAAGGAGCAAAAAAAATTGGGGAAAAACATACAAAAGGAGCAAAAAACACTTGGGAAAGGAAAAATTACAAAAGGGCAGAACATTTTGGAAGGAAAATAAAAAAGGGGGCAAGGACATTAGGAAGGAAAAAAAAAAAAAGGGAAAAAATAACAGAAAAAAAACACAAGAATGCATATTGGAGGGGAATATTTATTTACTGTATTTACCCAAAAAACAACCCCCAGTTTTTCGGGTGGTTTGGTAGATTTGTAACTGGGGGTTTTTTTTATCACGAAAGAAGAAAAAAAAAATTTTTGTAAAATTATTTTGAAATGCAACAAATGGTTTATTTACAAAACAAAAAATATGGGACTTAAAATTCTTAGGTTGTAAAATTGCTAAGGGATATTTTTTTTAGCAAAAATTGCTTTTGCTAAGAACTAAAAAGGTTTTAATTTTAAAAGGGTTTTTAAAAACAATGATAATTATGTTATGGGGAAAAAAAGAGTCTTATATTCCCCCCCTACTCCCCTTATATGAACATTTTAAAAATAGCTTCCCAAAAATGTGACACTTTCCAATTTAAAATAAAAAAAAAAAAAAAGGTTTTAAAAAGAAAAAAGGGAAAAAAACAAAGAACAAATATACAACATGTTGCTTTTTTTAAAAAAAGATTAAACATTTCCCATGTTTCAAAAATCTAACCCTAAACATGTCTATTTAAAATTTAAAGTAAAAAATCAGCCGGGGGACAGCCCCAAAAATAAGGGGAAAAATTTGGGTAATTAAAAAAAATCTTTTTTTATTTTAAAAAAAATTGATTAGAAAAAACTGATCAAAAAAGAGTTTATTTTTTTTATTCAAAAGTGAAATATTTTTTAGATTTCACAATTAAAAAAAAATTGGGGGAAAAAACTAAAATTGTTAGTAAAATTTTGTATATTGACCGTTTGTTTAAAATCAATTCAAGTTTTCTCATCACGTCTTACTTGACAAGCACTAGGCAAAGTTTTAAAAATATAAAACAAGTCAGTAATTTCACTTTTTTATTTTTAAATCTATTTTGACTATTGTGAATGGCTAAATTTTTAATATCGTAGTGAAGTAAAATTCAATTTGATTATACCTATCACTAGCCCCAAACTTTTGAGAAGTTAACCATGTTGAATACTAAACAGTGTATCAAGATTTTTTAAACATATAGTATTGATTACTGCAATACCAGTCGATACTATGGTTATCAAGTATTGTATCAGGCCACAACTAGGTAGTTATTTTTGACGATAACCTAAAAAAAAAGCCTAAAAATCTGTGAAAATAACCAAATAGCTGTAATCTGTGTTATACCTTTAAAATCTGCGAAAATGGATAAAATCTGTAAAAAAAAAAAAAAAAAGGCAGCCCTGCACTATTGTATTAAAAATTTAATAAAGATGTAAAATGTTATCTTTTGATGTAGACCTAACCCATCCTTAGTCTGTAATTTTAAGACCCTTAGATTTTTAAGCTACAAAGTTGGGGGAGGGGGGGGGGGGAATCGTCTTAGATTCAGATAAATACTGTATCTTTAAGGAAAACCCTCCTTTTGCTTTTTAAAGTTTTTTGTTACATTTGGAAAAAGGCCCAAGAAAGGTGAATTAAAACACATATTTGTACTTAAGTTAGTCAAACTTACCAGCCGCCTTGAAATGGAGCCAGGCACACAAGTCCGACCTCAGGCTGCAAATTCGAGCATTCTGGAGCTTTTTTAAAGAGATATATTTGGAAAGCAATCAAGTCTTTCGCCTGCTGAGCTCGCTGTACCCAATAGTCACCTGGTCCATTGATTTCAGAAACAATAACCTGGTAAAATATAGTTCAAATTGGAAATGGGTCCCTTGAATCCTGGCCAGAATTACAACTTTGACATTTTAGTAAATTTATGGGTTGAACTTACATCATGTAAATATCAATATCTAAATGAAAAAACTGTACAAAATCACCTCCCATAAGCCAGCCACACCACAGTTTTACCTATTTCCAAAGATCCACAATGGAACATTCCTTCCTCCAGGCCGACCAAATGTATCAGGATGTGGCTCAACCACAGAACAGATATCAGCACTTGTGGACTCGTACCTTCAGCCTCTGGTCAAGAATCTACCATTTTACATCAAAGACACAAATCATTTTCTAGAACAACTTCACAACTGGCCCCTCCTCTTCCACAGCATGCCATCTTGGTCTCAGTTGATATTACATACCTCTACACCAATATCCCCCATATCCACAGACTCGCAGCAATAGAGGAATATCTTAACACACATCCTTCTGGTATCAGACCCATACCACATTCCTGATAAGACTATCAAATTTCATTTTAGAAAAAAATTATTTCAGATTTCTCGACAAAATCTACCTACAAATTTAAGGTATTGCCATGGGAAAGTGCATGGCCCCCTCATATGCAAAATTGTATATGAGGAGACCAGAACATTATATTCCTGAGCAGACAACCGCTAAAGCCCCTTTGTTGGTTCAGATACATCGATTACATCTTTATGATCTGGACAAGTACCACTCAGCAACTCGAGTCCTTCTGGCAGACCTCAGAGATATTTTCACCAGTAAATTTACCTGGAAAATATCCACATCCAGCATTACTTTTTGATGTAGACATCACACTCCATCAGGAACACGTGAAAACAACAGTGCACGCCAAGGAAACCAACCAGCAACAATACCTTCATTATGATAGCTGCCATCTATTGAGCACAAAGAGATCACACCCAAATATCCTAGCCATTAGAGCCAAAATAATTTTTCTCCTACCACAATGACCTTTTTACAATACAATAAAAACTGCAACGTGCTTTTATGAACAGAGGCTACCCCCATAGCAATGGTGTATTCAAATAGACAGAGCTCAAAATAGCGGGCCCACAACATCAACAGAAACAAACATCATCCCTCTTGGTCACTACATACCACCCTCAACTCCACAATAACTCAACAATCTCTTGAAAACAGGTTTTCCCAAACTGCAATCCTACACTACTACACAAAATATCTTCAAGGAGTCTCCAAAATTAACTATAAATAACCAGCCAATCTACGCAACTTACTTGTAAAACCCAAAATGCTAGACCCCACTATTCTACCCGATCCCAAAAAATAGGTCCCTTTCCCTGAAACATGCACCCCCTGCAAAACCTGCACCATATATAAACCAACAAATTCATTCTCCAGCGACACAACTAAAATAAATTATCTTATAAAAGTCCACCATACTGTGATTCTGAAAACCTCATCTTACCAACTGGAGTGCAACCAGTGCAAGCACAATACATTGGTCTCACAACAGAAACACTAAGGAGAATGAATGGTCATCAACAAGACGCAAAAATGAAAAATAAAGATAAGCCTGTAGCATCACATGCCGAAAACCTTATTCTGGACTTAAATCATTGTTACACAACCAAGGTGGTAAAATCCCTGAACAAAGAAATATGCAACCCTTCACAACTAAGGATATGGAAACTGCCCCATCAATTATTATCAAATCTAGACAAGCTCTAACTAAACCTTAGATATTCCTCCCTCTACAGACACTTATTATTATTACATTCAATGTCACATTGATACAGTTTGACACAATTTTTATTTTTATATCTATCTATCATAGTTCTGCCATATATACAGTGATATCATACAAAAAAAAACAGTCGGGGAGAGAGAGAGGAGAGAGAGACGCACACACACACACACAGAGCAAAAACTCCAAGTTTAAGTGGAATTGAGTATATATCATTTAGGATGGATGGATGACTTTTTTTTTTTTAAATTGGGATGGGAAATTAGTAAATATTGGGTTCGGGGATGGAATTTTAAAATTACCTTTTAGAAAAACTCTTACAAAGATTTAAAATAGATTGATTTTGTTTACTATATGGTAAGACTTGTTAAAGCTATAATATTATTAAAACCTGCTTCAGTGGGTCATGGTCTAAGCACATCTCGCAACAGACTAGACTACCGATGACGGGGATATTTGTTTGAATTGGCTGGTATATTAAGGTGTATGCCAAATTAATATATTTATATTATGAAAAAGGTTCTCTTAATCAAATTTGATCAGTGCATTAAATATAGATTAAATTTATATTTAAGGAGGGGTTTACTCAACAGTTTGAAATTTTGGCATCTAATGCTACAATCTTTAGAAAAACCAAATGATTGAAAAATTTTATTTGGAATCTTAGAAGTACTTGAGGAGGTTTATTAATTGAAATAAATAATATTTAGATGAAACTTCAATTCATTGAGTCAAAAATTGCCAAATAAATTTAATATATCTATTAATTATTTTGTTTTACTAAATGTGTGTAATAAATGGGGGAAATAAATCAATTAATTTTGACTTCGTTTAGCTTTATTATGGTACTTCATTCAATTAATATTCAATATAAAACTCATGAAAACTGATACGAGCTGAGGTGCTTCATATTTTGCCCCCGTATTTTGAAAATATATCTGATACAACCCTGCAATAGCAGAAACAGAGCGGCTTGGTCAGAGTAGAGCAGACAGCTCATCTTTTTCCACTCCAAGTCACTCGCTGTCTGTCCTTGAAACCATAAATCTGTAGCTAGTGGCTATGGCATGTTTGTACAGCTTATCGCCCTGACACATCACCTTCTCTCTTTAGGGATTGTTACCTGGATCACCACCATTTTAAAGTCAGTGTGGCAATGAAACAATGATGAAAGAATTTTTTTCAGTATGGGTGAGTGTTATTGCATTTAATGTCTTTAGGAATGTGTGAAGTGTAATAAGAGTGGGAAAAACAATTTATTATTATTTGAAAAAATTGACCCACAAAAGTTTTATGAGGGCAGAAGAGATGTAAAAGGAAAAAGGCATAAGCATTCCAAGGCCATGAAACGATTTTACAAAGAAATTTGGAAAGCCCATACCACTAATAAGTTGATGAAATGACTTCAAACTTATATTATGTTGTTGAATTTAGATAATTAACTTTTTTTGAAAATTCTTTTGAAATCTGGAACCAAATCCGGAGTCTTCGACTTAGCACGTCAGTATCTTACCACTGAGCTATCTAGGGCTAATCCTGTGTTAGTCATATTTAAGGGTTGGTCGGAAATAGAGGCGTAAAATCGTCGGCCATTTAATAACAACCAGAAGCACACTCCATCGTTGATCCATGGTAGCTTTATGGTGCCGTATAAAACATTTATATTAATTTTAAATGGTTTGATGAATATCATTTGTAAAGCAGAAGTCGCCAACCTTTATTTAGCTGCAGACCTCATAAATGTTTTACCAAGACACTGTAAGCCACTTAATAACTATTTAGCAAAAAAAATCTAGAAACTAATTTTAAGAATGACCTTGAACAAAGAATACAGCATGAGATGAAAGCCTATATTTAAGTTATGTGTACAAGTGTGTATTATTAAATCAATAAAGATAGATTACTTTTTAGTGATAATGGCCATGAGATTAAATTTGTAGGTTAATTTATTAATGTATAATGTTACTTTTTACCTTCTCACACCTCTCTGGTAGAGGAAAGAAAAAGTAGTTGTCGAAAGAATCAAACTCAAGATTTTGATAGATGTCAATGTTTCATCATCATGTGAATCCGAAAAGTTTTTTTTTTTTTAATAATGTCAGTCTGTAGCTCTGAATAGAGATGAAACTATTTTACCGATATGGATAAAACTTGGGGCATGGGGTTTTCATAAGGTTTCTCAGAGTTTTTTTTTAGAATAATCTATCCAACACTAAAATTAAACGTATACACATTTTTCTTTTTCTCTTTATTTAAAAAGTTTGCTCATGACATATATTCAACAACTCTTGAGATTAGCATGTGCAGAAAACCAAACACTCTGTTTCTATAGAAGAAATATGATTTATTTAGCCAGAAAAATTTCTGCTATAAAAAATGCAAAATTAATGCATAAAACACGCTCACTAGCACCCCACCTTAAGGACAAATATTGTGACAGCAACTGAGATTTTTTAAATCTTATGTAGTCAAAATAAAAAAGTTAAAAAACTGTTTTTAAGCATCGCGTATTACCATCTGCTCGTGTTATTTCAAATGTACTAATCAAGCTTGTGAGTTAGGAATGAGAAAGGCGGAAGTAATTTAGAGGAAATGTACCCTCATTTGTGTGGAGGTAGAGTGGAAAACCTCCCTCGGTACACCTGACCAAGAATTGAACTAAGATATTCCAATCATCAGGTGTCTTGTTTATTGCAAGAGTGACGCATTGGACTATGTGGCCACTGAAATATGTGTTAATAAAGTTATTGTTGCATTATTTACCATTAATTTTAACACAAAACAATTTTAATACCTCAAAATACTCCTGCAGTTCTTCTGTTACATCAATGGTTTTTTCTTGAGAACTTTGCAAGTAACCCTGGAAAATTAAACAATCAAATTACTCCTATTTCCAATTTTTCAATTGACAAAAAGAGCAACATATGTTTAGTGACTAGATAACTTAACATTTTTAAATATTATTTACAAAATGTTATAGTGCAAAGTAGTAAGACGCGGTGCTAATAATAATAATATAGTGCAAAGAGAGTTAACAAACTGCATTTTAAGTTGATAAATTAAGTTATAATCACAAAATTTAGTTTAATAAGATGTTTGTCAGGTAAGTATTAATTTGTGATTTACTTAACACCATAAAATGACATTGAAAAAAAAAAAAAAAATATATATATATATATATATAAAGAGAGAGAGTGTCATGCAAAAGGCGAGGTTATTTTTAGGAGAAAAATGGTGTTATTTTTCTCAAAAAATTATTATATGCTGAAAGTGATATTGTTTACATAAATAATAGTCAAATTAGTATTCAGCAAAAAAAATAGTATAAACTGTATACAATTTTTGTTCGTATTGTGTATTAAACTATTTATTAATATAAATGGAGAAAAATCAAATATAAATAAGCACAAATGATTTCACGCTGGTAACATCAAACTCAATATCCCAATATCATTGCCTTCGAGTTTTACAAATAGCAATATTGAAATAATGGATTATCAATTTATGTTTAGACCAAACAATAATAACACTGAATCATGTGATCATAGAAGACTAAAATACTATCAAATGAGAAGGGAATAAAAATAAAGAAGATATAATTTTGCCAAACATGACCGCCTGTAGCAAGGTCCATACATATTAATGTCCTTACTTGGACCTAGCATGAAATCTTTTAAAAGTCGACAACAAGAACCGATCTACCGAAATCAAAATTTAAGAAGTGCAGTGTGTAAAAGTAGAAATTGTGATATTTAATGTTAACAAAAAAACATGAATCCATGAAAATAATCATACATCCTGTGATCTGTTTTATGGCTTTAAAATCAGCAAAAAAGGACTATCCATTTTAAGAGAAGGCCTAGCATAGCGCTAATGCCTGTGTAACCAGATTGAAAATTATATTGCATGTCATGAAAGTTGCCCAAATTACAAAGAAATTTTGTTAGTTAGAAAAAATCCTAAATTTATGTTATTCGTGTGAAAACAGTAGAACTTGTGTAAGAATTCGCATTATCCCAAATGCGAGTTTTGCATGTCTCTCTATATAAAAATAGATTAGAAATATGTTTATCAATTAAGCTCCCCAAATATCGAATCTGGAATATTACTTTCAAATCAAAGTTGAATCTGATGAATATTTGAAGTAAATTTTAAATTTTTTAATCTTTGCACATCCCTATTATTTAAAAACTCAACCAAAAGCATAATGGCCCAATTTGATCTGATTTCAATAATCTTGACTATGATTCTATACAATATATCTCTCTTTTAGCTTTGTGAGGAAACTGTATTATGCTTGGAAGAAGGTACAGGAGAGGTTGAAAGACATATAAATGGAGCCAAGACAATGTTGCTTTTAAAATGAAAAGAACGGAGATAACACTTTACATTGCTGCCATTGAACAAAAAAAAAAAAAAAAGTATTGGCTGCCCATTTAAATAATATCTTGGAAGTGTGGATGAGGAAAAAGGTGGAAATAGAATTTAATGAGAAGAGGACAGAAAGGAGAAATGTTCTATAGTTGTGTGTAAGAGACCTGAAGTGTAAGGAAGTGCTGTATAGGGTATACCTTGTACCCATTGTCATATATGCAGTACAAACATGAACAGTGAATGTAAGAAAGACTAGGAAAGTGGCGACCAATGAAATTAATTTTGTGAGGACCGTGTTAGCTGTCACAAGGTCAAACAGTATGAGGAATTAGGCTACTCTGGAAATAGTGGGAGTATATAAGATAGTAGAGAAAGCAATAATGAGATGGTAAGGGCATATAATGAGGATGGAAAAGGAGATAATACCAAAGACAATGATGGAGATGAAGTATGTGGGGAAAGGATCACAGAGGAGGCAGAGAAAGAGATAAGAGGAGCATATAACAGAAAATATGAATTTGAAAGGAGAAGAATGGCAGTTAAAGGAGGAAGAATAGTGGAAGGATATAGGAAGATAGATACATTTTACTAAACTGACCCGGCCTCTGGCTATAAAAAGTTGAAGATGATGATGATTATTATTATTATTATTATTTCTAAGGACTATCAAATTGAATAATAGTTATTAAATTTTTGAGCTAAATCAGTCCCCTTTTCTTCAGGAGAAGAAAGTAAAACACAAGCTGAACTAGGGCAGCATTGCTATAGGTTGATCATGGTTACTTAGATTATGATGTTGACTGTCTCTTGAGTCAAATATTTAGACTTCAATTCTGCAGCTGCCTATTCAAACTTGTGTCTTTACTCTTGTCAGAAAGATATAATGTTGTATTTATATTATATTTAATCATATAAAGATCAAATTATCTGTTATTGTTTATATAGAAATGACTGATTGGTGTGAGTAGCCTATAGCTGCTCGGAAGAACATGTGAGATGGTTATTCAAAGTTGAGACAAAGGGGGTGCCTGGATTTGGTTATATATTGGTGAGCAAATTCACACCTACGGAGCTGAGAAAGATTTCAGCTATTTGAGAGGGCTCATATTACTCTAGTACTATAGCATGTGTCAAAATCTGAATTATGTGTTTGGGCATTTCGTGATATTGGTTAGTCAAGGTCGTCGTGATTGATATCAATGGTGGTCATTCTTGGGGTATTCCATTTGTGTAAGTTTGCTGTTGAATGTGGTGGAAGGTTTATTTGTGTAAGTTTTCTGTTGAATGAGGTGGTAGGTTGGTGAATTTTGCAGTTACTGCAATTCTATTTATTGCAAGAGTAGGAACCTTTGGCCTTTATGTTGTTTGTTGTTTGTGGCTGGGTTGGGCAATTTAAGGTAAACCAGAAAATTGTGTGGGTTAGTAGGGCGTTTGAATGTGATTCTTGGATCACTCCCGAGACAATTTTCTGTATTTGTCCTTAATGTTTATACCATTCATATGTTCCTATCTATGTGTCCTATCATTCTTCATGAATTTCCCTATACTCCTTTTTGTTTTTGGTTTCCTCTTTTAAAAAGTTGTGTTGCTTGTTTCACACGCCCCCCCCAATGAGGTGTGATAAAATGAAACATATATCCAGGCGTTGGGTGGTAATGATTTATTTTCTTCTAAAGGAAGCAATAAGCTCTGTTTTGTACAGTGGCAGCACTGTATAGTGTGAGCTGTGTTCTTAATCCCATTATAACAGCCATATTGTGTTTGTTTCTTTTATATATTTCTATCCACCTTTCCTGTTCCTTCTTCCAAAATATATTACAATTACCTCATAAAACCAAAAGAAACCATCTTTTTAGAAATAAAATATGTATAATATTCTAAATTACTAAACAAATACACTATATTCTTGCCACAATAGAATAACAGTAACAACAAACCGCAAGCAAAAGTACCTTAAAACATATGTGGAAAATAGTAGTATCAGCTATACAAATATGAATATGAAGTATTATTTTTAAGTAACATTTATAGAAACTAAGCAGATTAAAGCACTATCGGTTGTGGCAATAGATTTTGATGTATAAATGGACCTATTAAAAAAATTGAACTTGAAATATTGATTGCTTTTTATTACTTGAACTTGAATAAACTATGTTTTCATTCAAGATTGCTTCAAGCTTGACTAGAAGTGAAAAATCCCTACCCTTACACCTCTAAAATAATTTTATATCTTACATATGTTAATGCCTTCTAAAATCCTACAGTATAAATATGGAGTCCCAAACTTACATTTGCAACAATCGCTTGAACTTCTTGATTGGTACAACTGGAACCGACAGGCAAACTTTCGTTAACATCTATTTTCTCCTCCACAACAACCACGCCATCTGGGGCCTGTAAAACAGGACGGAAACAATAATATAAGAGCCAAGAGAATTTATAAAATTCCGCGTGTTAAGTTTGAGTAGAAGTTGCTCAAACAAAACTTTGATATATCGACATATTTTAACGGTGGGTGAGTACTGAAAAATTAAAGTTTGATTATAGTCTTAGTAGTTAATCAAACACTATTAATTTTATTTTTCTAAAACAATATTTTCAATGTAATCTTAAGAACTTGTGTTTAATTGGTACATATTAAAATTTTAAATCAACATATCATAGCAAACCAAGTTCCTCAATATTTACTTTTGTGTAATTAGGATAGTAAAATGTTTACAACCATATTACATCAAGTTATACATTTGATTTTGTGTGATCAAATTTTTTTCTTCAATAAAATGTATTTTTCAAAACGTATAACGTTTAATATATATGCGAGTATCTATTAGAGAGATTGAACTTGATAAATTTGTTTTACAAATATTGCTATACATTATTACTCAAAACTCAAATACAACTTGTTTCAATTTAAACTCAATTCAAACAGGAATCAAAGTGTAACCCCCTAATTTTAACCACAAGCTGTTACCAACTAGAGCTGCCTCTGTTGGCAATGTGTGCTAGTTATCCCTCCTAATACTAACAATGATCTAGTCACATGCTTTATTCCACATAGTCGTAACAAAATATTCATTTACTAGAAAAAGCTAATTTAATTTTTTTTCATTTAATTTCTCAAACTGAACAATAAAACGCTTTTTTTTAACCAAACATATGGGTCCTATCATTTTAAACTAACTGCACACTAGTAGAAAAATATTTATTCTAAAATAACATAATAGTAGGAGAATAGAAGAGCACAAATAAAAGTAGAAACATTAACACATGTTTGCATAAATGTCAATATTTAAATGAAATTATAGAATCTTCCTCTGCTATTCTATAATTTTATTTTATTTATAACCAATTGATTTTGCTCAATGCACTTTATTTCATATATATTATTTAAAGAAATACTTTTTTTTTATAAACTAAACTGTAAAGATTTAACCATATTATAGAGAGAACCATTAAGATATGTATATTCTAAGAAGAAAGGATCCCTCTAGTTTATCATATTACAATTTAAAACAAGTGTATAAACATAATGTTAAATCTAACCAAATTTACAAAAATATTTATTTAAAAAACTTCTCCAAAAATGTGATTAGGTATGATAAAAAAATTTAATCTTACTATTCCAACTTTTCTGATGCTCAATATAGAGTCTGGCTTCTTCAGACACTTTGTAGAAGTTCCATCCAGTATTCTCACTCGAGTAGCCTGTAAATTATTTTATTAAAGATTAAGAAAAACAATTGTATAGATTCAATTATTTTAATTTAGTAAATTCTTTATCATTAACTAATACACTTATATTTGACCCCTTCAGAATGGGTTAAAACAAAAAGTTACAGAAGAAAACGGACAGTTCAGTGACTATTGGGAAGAAAATACTACTTCTTTATAGTACAGAGCTCCAGATTAATATGTTTGATTTGCTTAGAGTCGCTGTATTTAAGATATACTATTTTAAAAGGCATTATGAAACGAAACATGGCGAGCATGTGAATTATATTCAATGAAGAAATTTAAAAAAAAAAGTTGGCTTCACTTGAATCTGAATTAAAGATATTGTTTGCTTAGTCATCTAACATTGTCAAAACAAGCTATTCTGTGACACTGTTAATTGCAAAGAAAATTAAGCCATTTACAGATGGAGTATTGGTGAAAGAGTGTTTGGAAGCAGTTATAAAAATATGTTTTTCCTGATTAAAGTAAAATACTTTCAAGCAGCTGCAGTCTATTAAAGTATGAAGTCACTCTACCGTCATTGCACGTTCTCGGACCTTGGGCCTGTCATGTGTGGCACTAGAGGGAAGGTCACGCGGTCTTACTCTTTGGCTTCCATGCGGGCGGGACTACAGTCCAACTCCAATCACTTTTATTCCGTTAGTCGAACATGCTAGTTCACCGAACTAACATCTCATGGGTCAGTCTCTCGCAGTCACTATACTACGTAAAGTAAACTTAAATCCAGTTTGTTTGACCAAAATCAACTCATTACTCTGGTCAATAAATAGATCCGAAATAACTTCAAGTGTTGTTTTTGTTAACCAAAATTTAAAATGAGAATTCCAAACAGGAACAAAGAATTAGTTCCAATGAAGAATGGGTGTCATGATCCACGAAGTACAAACAAAATAGGGTTCCACACACACACAAATAACAAAAAGGGTTTCAGTCTATAATATCAAACATTATGTTGCTGTGGTAATAATATTTCAGATGAAATAGTGGTGTCTTTGCTAGATCGGACTAAAAAATTCAAGGCTTATTCTTTAGTGTTTGACAAAAGCAAGGATATTTCAGACACTTTTCAACTTGAAATATTTATTCGTGAAGTTAAAAATTCTTTCCGAGTGATAGAAGAAATGCTAAACCTTTTAAGCTTGAAACACACCACTAAGGGTGAAAATGTTTTCCAAACCATATAAAAGTATTTGTCCAACAACAATTTGGATTTAGAGGCTCTTTCTGGACTAACAGCAGATGGAACACCTGCTATGACAGGGAAAAATAAAGGAGCTGTTAAGTTGTTTATGAACCAGTTGGAGAAGAGAACCATTAAAACCAGTAATCTGCTTGTCATACATTGTTTGATACATCATCAAAATTTATGCTTTCAAGTGTTGTCTATAAACCATGACATGGAATGGTATCCAGGCTTGACACCCCTTAAGTACGCTAAGCTTGGGTATCAAGGTTTGACACCTCTTAAATGTTATTTAGATTTGACAACCCTTAAATTTGATCTATGCTTGACCCCCCTTAAATGTTTTTTTAGGTTTGAAACCTTTTAAATGGTATCAAGGTTTGACACCGCTTACATTTTTCCTAGACTCGACACCCCTGAGATTAGAATCGAACATTCAGCCATTAATTATTCAAAATTTCGAATACTCGCACACCCCTAACAAACTCATAGTACAAAGTGGTGTTTTTATTATACTTCAATGCCAATATACATAGTTTGCTATTTACTTGAAAAAAAAAATTGCACTGGGTTGAGTGTTGAAAATTTCAAAAAACCACCTAAAGATTTTTGTCAACTAAACCATAATACACAAACCCAAATAAATTACACTTGGTTGATTATTAAAAATTGCGAAACTAATAAGCTAATGTTAACAATGAGGATTTCAAAAGTATTTTGACAATAGTTTTGTTATTTTCACTTAAATAATTTCAGTGAAAAAATCAAGTTAACCATCTTAACCATTAACATTATCAATGATATTTTGGTCATCAAATAAATTATTATAAAAAGGTTGCATCTTCAGGAATAAGATGAAGGATTAATTTATTATCTGCCAGTTTAGGACATGATATTGCTTTCTCACTAGGCTCGAGTGGAACAAGGTTCTCTATCGCAAATGTTGTAGCTGTTGGACGACCACATACTCTCTTACTGATGTCCACTTCAGAGTAGATCACATAATCAGATCCTCACTATTCATTTTCACATATAAAATGAATGACTTCTCTTTAACTTGTTTTGGTTCTTGTATGTTGAACCAGTTATTTTCTGGCCAGTGCTGTCAACTTTGCGATTCACTATCAAATTTTCCAGTGAAAGTGTTCTATAAAAGTCAGTGTTACTCATTTCTGTGTATTTTATTTCTTTGGTGACAGTTTCTCATTATTTCCATAGTCTTCAAATGTATAATATATTCTTTGAGCGTTTAGTAGCATCCTCGATGTCACAAAAGTCAAGATCATTTGGCAGATAGCTATGGCCAGATATCAGAAACTTAATTTGTATGATCTTCAGTCTTGGATAATTTTGCAATAAGAAATTCAACATTAATGTGAGTTTAATGCTGCGTTTTCGTCCTTAACAAAAATTGGACCACAAGATTAGCTATTCAACCTCCTCTGAAAAGTTCATTTCCATGTGCTTCAACTAGGGATGGACGGAAACTACTTTTTTATTTCAGGATGGGAACGAGACGGGAAATGAGTCAAAATATCGGGACTTAGGGAAATTTTAAAATTCTGCTTTAGAATAATTTTAGATTAAAAATATGATTTTTAAACTAATATGGTAAGACTTTTAAAACCTGATTCGGTGGCTACATGGTCTAAGGCATCACTCTCCCAATAGATTAAGATTGCCAATGATGTGAAGATTGTAGTTCGATACTGGCCAGGTGTATTAGGGTGGGTGGTTTTCCCTAAATGGTTTCCCACCGTATCCACGCAAATGTGGGTACATCTCCTCTAAATTAAATTTTTCTTATTCCTAACACATTCATCACTGGTAAATATGCATATAGGCCTAACTAGAATAGGTTATAAGATGTGATCCTAAATTATTATATTATTATTATTAGCACCGCGTCTTACTATCCATTCGGGTTATACGCACTTACGCTAATGTGTAATGGTAGGGTGATTGTGAGATGAGATGGAGGACCTACAGTTTAACGTGGAATCCGAACCACGGTGGTGACCTGGCATTCCACATATTCACAAGCGATCCTAAAAACATTGCTAAAGCTAGTCAGAATATTAAAAAAACCAATAAAACAAATAGAGGCTTGCGAATAACATTTTTTATCAAATCAAATAGCAAAATTTTGAATTGATATCAAATATTACTAATAAAAAAAAGCGGGTTTTATTAATTTTTTTATGGAAATTATTTTTACTGCTTGATTTATTTTGAAAATCGTGTTTTATATGTAATTATTTGCAGAGCACAAAAACTACTATAAAACATCATGTTTGGCACCTCTTCAATGTGCTCTAAATATGAAACTACAAAATATTATTTAGGTTTGAAACCTCAAGTTACTTACATTTATTAAAAACCCTTAAATGTACTCTCTGGGTTTGAAACCCCAAAAAGGTGCTTGTTTAACACTCCTTATACTCTGTACCTAGCTGGACCGCCAACAACAGACATGTCAATTCCTCATAAATGTTTGACCTTGGCAAGCTACTTCCTCCCCCCCCCTTCCACTCATTTCCACAGTCCAAAAGATAGTAGAATATATCTTTGTCCTTCTCTAAATCTTTCAAGTTCTTTCACTTGCTGAACCTAGCGAATGACTGTTGATAAACAGAGGCATAGCACAATAAGTCATGAGCCTCCAGTCTTATTTGTCTCTCTACAAGACATGGTAAAATAACCCCCTCTCCATCCGAGCCACCAAGTTTGATAAATAACAGTGATGAGTCAGCAGTAACTGCTAGAACACCAGCGCCCATCACAATATAAAAATTCCTGAACTTTTCCAGTTTTCTTTGACATTTTTTCAAATTGTAGAACTATTGAAGAAGCATTATTAAACATTAATATGTTACTGAGCTACGAATATAAATAGACAAAGATTTGACCATGAAGCAGTTACAACATTGATAGAACAGAAAACACAACATAAAAGCATATTATTGAACTTTATAGCGGTAGGAAAATAGATTGTGTGAAATTATAATAAGAGGGACACTTGAAATTTCAGTTTTTTCTAATATCTTTGAATTATAATTTGGTTGTCATCCATATAAAATGTGGCAAGTGCCAAGTCTACTAATCCTTTTGAACGTTCTGACATGTTTATGGATTATTCATTAAACTTTTAAAATGTTTTCTTTTCATAATAATATTTACATCTTCCTAAAACAGAATAACTCACAAATGGTTGAACAAAAAGGATTACACGGCTCATAAGAATCAATCAAAACACAATGACATATAAATACAGTAGCTAAAGCGGGAAACTGTGTCTCTTGGTTGTTTGTTGCTTTTCAGCAAGTGACAGAAATGCATTCAAACTAAACAAAATGAATTCTGGTGGTTGGATGTTTGTAGCTAATTGAAGAAAATACCTTTACAAAATTACAAAATGGTAGTTGGTTTGGACAGCTGTAAATGGCAGCTCAATGCAGTGAAGACTTTCATATCTCAGTTTAACATACAAAAAAAATAAAAAGTGGCTCTCGGTTGTTTGTTGATAAAAGCTATTCAATTCATAATCAAAATATGTTTTGAATATGGTAACATTGTGTATTTTACCAATGTAAGATGGCTAATTCGCCAAAGCTGTTCAAAACCACTTTTTGAATTAAGAGAATGAATTGAAATTTTTATGAACAGATACCAGTTTATGAATTAAATAGTGAGTAGTTGTTGGACCCAAGTTTTTTTGGTAGATATAACCTAAAAATTAACTAACTAAACAAGGAATTGAAGGGGCAAGAAAAGTTAATTATCGATGCTTGTAATCACATCAAAGCATTCCAAATGAAATAATATTTGTTTGAGTGCCAACTTGGAAATAGCAATGATAAATATTTTTTATTGTTAAATATCTTCAAAAACGGTATCATAGGAATTTCTTGAAGTATGCCGATAAGATAAAAATAAATTTTCAGCAGCATTTGATCGTTGTTTTTCAGAACTCACAAAATATGATAAAGTGTTTTGAGATGTTTTGCTCTCCATTTCACATTGACATCTATCTCTACTATTCTTGAAACTATGCAGATGTAAGTAATTTATTTTCAGTGCAACAATGAATTAAAATCAGATTCATGTCATAACATCAAAAATCAACTTTTACAACATTTAAGTGATAGTGGAAAAGTATCCCAAACTAAGATTAGTACAGCTCTCTTTCCCCTTCATTTTTTAACCTTAACATCCTTATTTTTCTTTATTTTCTTATTACCTTACTCCTACATTCCTATCCCTTTATGTCTGCCACCAACAGCCTGTGGTAACTATCTAAGGACACACTTGGTATTACATTGATGTTTAAGGTCTACTTTTTCATTTCTTCATCCGTGATAAAATAGTCTATAACCAATTTTTGCTCTCCATCCCAACTGTATCTTGTGATCTTATGGCGTTCTCTTTACTTCTTATAGCAGCTGTTTGCCACTTTCATTTTATTTCTTACACATAGCTCCAACAGTCTTCTATCCTCCTGGTTTCTCTCTCCCCATCCTTCTCTACCAACACTCTTAAAACGTACCCCTCACCCTCCTTTCCTACTTTTGCATTAAGACCCTCATTACTACCTGACACTTATTTCCCATTTGCCTTTCTAGGTCTTCCTCGTTTACCAAACAGCTTTACCTAATAGTGAGGGCTTATGTTACTTGATTATTTGATCACATATATGGCTAAGAGATTATTTTATTGGAATAATGTCTGTAATATTTTGTTTTATAATGATGTATTAGATTATATCACCCCTTACAAGTGAATTACCTAAAAAAAAAAAAAAATATCCATATGAATTTTATGTGTAATGTAAACAGCAGCTAAGAACGTATTTGATATACCATAAATTAAGTATTTTAGCTCTCAATTTTTGATTGGAGAAGCTTTTGTAATTGTCGAAGCAGGAATTATTTTCAAAGCTAAGTTGATATTTGTTTTAAAGTTAAGTCAGCATTTGAAGCTTCATAATCTCCCACTAACACGCAATGAAATATTATAATTGAATAGAAATAATAGCTAGATGTTAACCATGTTTGTTATAGTGAATTTGTTTCAACATTCATTCATTAAAATAATGGTCTTGTTAAATTTGGACTACTATATGCAGAGGCTAAAACATTAAATAAGCAGCAGCATTACCTCTCTAAAACAAATTTCAATTCAGTTGAAAATAATCTGTAATTTGAAATTTTTTCAAATCTTAAGTCTTACCAGATCAGGTGTGTTTGTTACAGATAACGGCAAATTTCGAATATTCTTGAGCAAACATTCTTCCGTGTTCCCATAGTCAATGTAGTGCAATAACAATTGAGGTGTGTCACTCACAACACGAGCACGATACCTAAAACACAATAAAATTACATCCTTAGGTAGGGCTCTGCGAGTACTCAGGTTTCGACACTTGATGTACTTAAAAACTTAAAAATAAATTTTTTAAATGCAATAGCAAGCATAGGCTATTAAATTGGGATAATAGCATTTGGTTACTTAACAAATTGTTAAAAATTAATTTCAATTTTCACATTAATAACATAATAGAGCTTTAAAACCACTTTACGGCAGGTAAATTTATTCAATATTGTCATCCATTTTGAACTATGATTGAAGTTATTTACTTGTAATAACATGACAAAGCAATGAAAATAAAAATAGCTAACTAGATTACTAAATATATGAATGATTCTATTTACTATTTTTACCAGGCACCATTCTGAAATAATAATTTATGTTAAATTAAAAATGTAATATCAAGAATATATTATTATGTTAAATGTTTTCAAACTTAGATATTTAAAACTCGTATTAACCAAAACTAGAGATGGGTCTAATTCATTATTTATCAAATTCGAATGTACATTTTATTTTAAAATCTCGCAATATCGAATCCGAATCCTAACAAATTGTCAGAAACTTTAATGATTTACAAATAGGCCTACATTACACAATATAGGCCTAAGCTGTAAATTAAGATTTTAGTCTAGTCAATGAAGACCAAAAAAGGTCGAATAGGGAAATAATTTGTTGTCACTAATTTTTGTACAGTGGTAGAGGGAAGTACCATGAACAACATACTAAAAATCCTGACCAGTTGGGCGGGGGGAGGGGGAGCGTTTAAAGGTCATTCTTTCACGTTATTCTCGTATAACTCTAAAACCGTGATCTCTAGCGAAAAGGTGTTCATGTACCAAATTAAACTACATTAAATTCCCTACAAAAAAGATCCTATTCATTTTTTCTCTAGGATTAATTGTTTATGATATGCAGGGGATGGACTAATCCTGGATGATTCAAAATGGTGTTTTAATGATATCAAATTAAGGTTTAATGTTAAATGAAGTGGTTGTATTTACATTCATATTATCCTAGTAAGGAGAAATAATGATACTTTATGTAAGGAACAAGCTTAATGAGAGTATTAAAAAAAAAGAAAAAGGTGATGTGGAATTTTTTTTATAAGAACCACTTAGAATAGAAATTGAATTATATTAGTAAAGTATAATGGATACCACATATAAACGGAGAAGGATAAATACAGTAATCCTATTATATAATAATATAGGCTTTAGTAAAAAAGTTGGATATGAAATTAAATATCATAAAAAGATGAAATATGTAGTTAATGTAAATGTTAAATATTGTATATTGGCTTAGTGAAAAATTACATTTATGAGAAAGTTATATTTGAAAAAATATTAGATACTGAAAAGAATAAGCCTATTTAGGATCCGTCAAATTGAAATTAAGAAACAATCATCTTAAAATACAATTATTAATTGTAAAATTGAAATTGAAATTAAGAAACAATCATCTTAAAATACAATTATTAATTGTATTTTAAGATGATTGTTTCTTAATTTCAATTTGACGGATCCTAAATAGGCTTATTCTTTTCAGTATCTAATATTTTTTCAAATATAACTTTCTCATAAATGTAATTTTTCACTAAGCCAATATACAATATTTAACATTTACATTAACTACATATTTCATCTTTTTATGATATTTAATTTCATATCCAACTTTTTTACTAAAGCCTATATTATTATATAATAGGATTACTGTATTTATCCTTCTCCGTTTATATGTGGTATCCATTTTACTTTACTAATATAATTCAATTTCTATTCTAAGTGGTTCTTATAAAAAAAATCCACTTCACCTTTTTCTTTTTTTTAATACTCTCATTAAGCTTGTTCCTTACATAAAGTATTATTAAATGAAATGGGTTGAGACCGAATATTAAATGTCTGTACAACATCAAGTGCAGTAGTGCTGTATTAAGGGATAAATTGTGTGCTGGGGATATGGGGAGGGAGGGGGATTGGAGGTCTGAAGCGTGAGAGAAGGCAGGTGGCTGGTTGGAATGAGATCAAGCAACTCCCTTGTTTGTGCGCAGCCCTCCCCTCCTCTAATCTCGTCTCTACTTCCCCAACGCATTTCATGTCCAGTTCTGTTATGTTTAGTCGACAAAATAACTTCACTGTGATTGTGCTTATATAGTTGAGTTATGCTCAGTTTATTATATGAGTACTTATTTGCAATTATTAACACTTTGACTGCTAACGACGACACAAAGTAATATTACAACGCACAGATATTTGCTATTTATGCGGGTTTCCATGCTATTAAATGGTATTCGTCTTAATATTGCTACAGAACATTGTTAGGGGCTGTTTATTAACCTATATTAGAGTAAACTTCTGTCTAGTTAACAATGCTGGTTTTTTAAAATTCTTTGTTGTATTATCTTAGTTTTTAGGGTATATCTGATTTCCAAACCCTTCCTTCACCTCTGACAAGACATCTTGTGAATGTGGGGAGTGCCAGGCCTCCACCGTGGTTCGGATTCCACGTTAAACTGTAGGTCCTTCATTTCATCTCACAATCACCCTACCACTACACATTAGCGTAAGTGCGTATAACCCGAACGGGTGGTAAGACGCGGTGCTAATAATAATAATAATAATAATAATAATAATAATTTTAGGGTATACATATTAAAATCAATAAAAAAATTTTTTCAAGCATAAAACCACTTACAAAAATTTTTTGAGCTTTGATTCCACTTTTATAAAATTTACATATTTAACTCACACTAGTTGAGAATTAAAAAAAATTGGACTTGGCTCACTCCTATTGGATATTAATGTGATATAAGGTAGAAATAAAAGAATATTTTTCAGGAAAAACTGAAAAAAACATAGTTTCTTTGAATACTGGTATATCTAGTGAATTTTATAATAAAATAATTAATTAGAATACATACATTATTTTAAAGAAGAGATTTCAGGGAAAAATTTCATATTTAGTACCAATTTTATACTACTAATAAAATACAATTATTGGTTAAATTTAGAAAAAGTGCATGATTTTATGAAAACGGACTCGTCATGCTGACCAGCATACTGTACAAAGGTTCAGCAGTCAAAGTGTTAAATTAGTTTTTTTTACCTAAAGTAGGTACCTATAAACAATGGCTGAGAAGTGTTTAATTTGTGAGAGTGGTGTTGTCAGTGATGTATGTAACGTTGGTGAAAAGGGGATACGTGGATTGATGGATCAAGTGATTTAAGAAAAGATGGGAAAGCTGAAGGTTTCAGGAACAAGAAACATGGTGTTGTTCACATATCTTGCAGAAAAGAGTACACCAGAGCTGACTCGATTAAAAGATTTCTGAGAGAAGCTCTTTCAGAGCAACAGCTTTCAACATCACATTCTGCCCCACGTTTGCGTTCAGCTGAAGTGAAATTTGATTTTAAAACGGTCTGATTTTTGCGGAAGATATTGATGATAAATTTCATGATAAACAGAAGAAAAAACCCCAACATTTATGGCGAAAAGTTTACAATGTTCAATCCTTTAGTTAAGACAATAATATTAAAGTTCATGCACAGGAGAGGAAGAATGAATGAGGAGACACCATCCTAAGACGTATCTGTTCAGTTAGGGATCTACACGTTGCAGATGCAATCTATCATGAGGATTGCTATAAAAAGTTCTTTATAGCCTCTGCACCTACATCAAGAAAAAGAGGACGCCCTGAGAATGAAGGAATTTCTGCATCAATGGAGGAGATATTCAATTACATAGAAGGAAATGACTGCCAATTCTCCTTGGACGAGTTGTTGGAACAAGTTTCGGGAACAATACCTCATATAAAGACAATCCAGGAGAGAATGAGAGAAAAATATGGGGACCGCATTGTTTTCAGCACAATTTGCACAAGAAGAACTGATGTGTACTTTTGAAGCACAGGTGAAAAAATTTGGAATGATATGTGGTATTCTTCGAGGTGTAAAGACGAACAAGCAGAACAGGAGAGAATCGTAAAAGCAGCTGCCGCAATAATCTTGGAATATATTGAGTCAATGGCATATGACAATTCCGTTTTTCCACCTTGTGACAAATTCTTAGTGGGGCTGAGGAAATGGTGCCTCATATACTCAGTGCCTTCATGGACTGCAGTTCAGCAAAGAAAAGGGCAAAAGAGAAAATTGAAAAACTGACATCTATATCCCATGCTCTCATCGCTGCCATTTGCCCTCAAACTTTCATATCTCCTATAATACATGCTGTCGCTCTGTTCATTCACAAAGTTTGGATCAAAAAACTTGGTCAATCTACTTGCTGGTTTGGGATTCAGTGGAACTTATCCCGCAGCTCAACAGCTGGAGTTATCAACTGTCTACCACACTGAAGAGCCTGCCCCAAGTGCAACATTTTGTCAATATGTATTCGACAATGCATATTTCAATGTCTCCACTATCAATGGCTGAAATACTTTTCACAGCATGGGAGGCATCAAATGCATCACTCCAGTCTCAGCTCTTCCATCATCTGAAGAAATACATAGGCTTAAATCGTATTCCTTTGCCACAGAAGTAGGCCAACTAGGTGTTATGGAACTTCAGACATTTGAACGTCGGAAAAACAATGCATTACAACAGATTACCGTGCTTGACTTGAACATGCTGAATTCCATTCCAGCCGACATATTTACACCCACCTTGCAAAATATACAGTGGATGTGTGTTAAGTGGCTCCACTTAGTGCAGCCCACTTCAGAAGTGCCAATAATTCCTGAATGGAAGGGATTTAACATAATCAATGGTGAAAGAAGTGTAGTAAAATTCCTGTCATTAATTAATTCACCACCAAGTGACTACAACACTGTGTACACGGCTTTACAATACTCTGCCAACAATAGCCAGCAGCAAAATGCCGCAATTTGTTTTGTTACTTTCGACCAACCGTTGTACATAATGGCTCGAGAAATCCAGTCTGGGATAATTTCCGTCAGATTGGGGGGATTTCATACATTCATGTCCTTCATGGGGTGCATTGGCCACGCAATGGCAGGGTCTGAGCTGAGAGACGTGTTTTATCTAGTTTATGCTGCAAATTCAGTTGACATGATCTTAATTGGGCATGCTTTCAGCAAAGCCGTTTGAGGACATTTAATTGTGCAAGCTGTTTTAGCTCGGATAATTTTTTAAGAAGCTAGCGTCTCTGAAGAAAAGACGCAGATTATCAACATTTTGAGCAATATGGACGATCTTACTGTACAAAAAGTTGAGAGGGATACTTGGTTGGCATCAATTTTAAATAAATTCAAGAATTAGCTGGATCGTGTCGAGAACAACGGGCCTACTGCTGCTTTGTGGGTGCAATATTTTAACACGGTTTCATTGATGAAGAAGATCATAGATTCTGAGCGCCATGGTGATTGTAATAGCCACTCGGCTTGTGTTCAGAAAATGATACCATTCTTCCATGCAAGCGGTCATTTTCAATATGCAAAATGTGCCCATCTTTACGTTCAAGGCATGCTATCATTGAAAAATAGCCACCCACATGTGTTCCAAGGATTTTGCAGATACGGGTTATTTCACCATAAATTGAACAGCTTCACGTTGGGCAGGGGTTTGGTCAGACATGACCATAGAGCAGACTCTAATGCGCTCCATGAAAAGCTCGGGTGGCCTGACGCAAGGAAGAGGAATAACTGATTCTGTTCTAACAAAGCGGGTTGGTGGGTCACCTGGAGCAACCGCCATCTGCTCATTAAGAGAGGAGTTTACTGGAGTGATTTTTTCAAGTGGGGAGCAGCGTGTTGATTTCCGGGTATCACGGCAAAATAGGGATGGGCAAGACCGAGTAAAGATTTATTAATGGTTCAATGACCATCCTCCTTTTCCGAAAATAAATTCACTGTCTCTGTTAACAGGGATAATCGGAAACTCAAAAATAAAGTCACCGAGCCCTATAAATTGGTACTGCAACCATGAAAGGTTTTGTTGGTTATAATTTTGGTGATCTAAAACAGTCTAAGAAGAATGTGGTGTTGTCATTGGTTAGTATGAGCAATGCCGTAAAAGTGAATGGTGAAACAGTGATTGTAGGTAGACCCTCTGACCATTTTCCAAAGAACTGCTATTGCAGCAAAGAGTGATGAAGATGATGCACAGCTTATGACATATGAATTATCTCCATTCCCGTTGGCTCTCTTTAATGAAGGGGTAGTGAGGAAAGGAAAGAAGTCTTCTCTCTATGATGCTTTTCCAGAGGATAATTATGAAACTTATGATCTATGAACAAGCACCAATGTATTAGATGGAGGCTTACTCCTTCACCGCGTGAAATAGAATATGGGTACCAAGATTTCTGTACTTTGCTATCAATACATAACCTATGTACTCAAACATTAGGTCAAAACTGTACTGTGGTTTTCGATGGTTATGGCAAAAGTACAAAACGAGCAGAAGAGAAGGGGCCTCAGAAAAACTTCAGTTGACATTAATTTTAATGAAAGCATGAATGTCACTGTTCAAAAGGAGCATTTTCTCTCAAACGAGAATAACAAAACCAGGCTTATACAACTCCTCAGTGACAAAATGAGGGGAATAGAAACAGTAGTTGCTACAGGGGATGCTGATGACACTATAGTGAGATGTGGGTTAGAGAAAGCTGCCCTACATTCCACTGTCACAATATTAGGGGAAGATGTCAACTTGATTGTTTTACTCATTGCTTTTGCACGACCAAGGAGTAACGTATACTTCATGAAGCCGGGCAGGGGCAAGGCGGAATCAAAATTGTCTTCAACAAACAAACTCCAACAAATTCCTTTTGTTGAAATCATCCTCCTCCTCCATGCCTTTAGTGGGTGTGACACCACCTCCACCATTTACAACAAAAGCAATGGAGGAATGGTTAATATATTCAGCAAGATTTCAAGGCAAATGAAGACAATATTAGACATCTTTACTAACCCCTCGACACCAGCAGACAAGGTCGCACAGGCTGGTGAGAAGATGTTTTCAGAAATGTACCAAGGGAATGCAGATCAGCAAGATCTGAATCAACGCTGGTATGCTGCATTCCTAAACACACATCAACACAGCCAAAACAAGACCTTGCCTCAGTGCCACCAACACAGAGCTATACAGCAACATTCTTTTAGAGTTTATTTACGGTAAGTGATATTAATTTTTTTAACTTACTGTTTTTATTTAATGATTTTTAACCCACTATTTGTTGTTATTTACAGCGGTTTTGTTACTTACTTACAGATACAACAATGGCTCAACAACCCCTACCCCGACTGAGTGGGGATGGAATCGGAGGGAGGATGGATCGCTAACCCCTGTAACAACCAAGACCAGTTAGCACTTGAAGCTATACTGAACAACATATTTTACCGATGTTCTACTGGGTATGGGGGACAATGTGGATGCCAAAAAGCGCGCATTCCATGCTCCCATGGTGTGCGGCACGTGCCATGGTACATTGTACGAATGGTGCACCATTACTCGATCTTCAAGATGATGATTCAATTGTTTATTTTTGAGATTTACACATTCAAGATAAGAGGTTTATTTTAAGTAATGTAGTTGTTCTGTTCTAGGTTCATTTAAAATTAAACATTAATTTTATACCAATAAAACACTATTTTTAATAATCCACGATTTTTCCATCCCCTGCATATTATAAACAATTCATCCTAGATAAAAAATGAATAGGATCTTTTTTGTGGGGAATTTAATGTAGTTTAATTTTGTACATGAACACCTTCAGGGTTCCTACAGTATTTGTAAAAATATTCTCCTTGACTTTTCCCTGACTATTTTCCCAGTTCCCTGACCAATTTCTCATAAAATTTCCATTATAAACTTTACGGTACTATACACGTGGAAAATATTAATTTAAATAAATTTATTTCGGCCTCCTCCCCCCTTACAGCGACCTTGCCTCACCTCTCATGGAAGAATAAGAAAGCAGACATCTTGCCAATCAGTTGAGGGAAAATGATGGAAAAATAATCCCTATCAAAAATTTGTAACAAACTTGATTCCCTTTGGTATCATGTGCAGAAATACGTTATTAAATAACAGGCCACTAAGAACATACTAAAGAGTTTGGTATCATTACAGTTTTATTTTACCTAAACTGTACATTTCCTGAACTGAATAGCTTACAACAGGAACTCTGTCTGCTTTCATATATTCATGTCTCAAGTCAATTTTATTTTTATTAAAAATTATCACTATAGTCATACAATAAGAAAACTATGTTATATTTAATAAAGTGAAGCTTGCTTCTTCTTCAGTTCTTGCAACTCCACGTCTATTGCTTCTCGTTTCTCTTCAGTTGCCATCATTAATTTTTTTCTTTCTCCTTCTAAATCTTTAACTTGTATATCTAATTTCTCTTTTCTGCCTTCTTCTTGTCTTTTTCACTTTTTTCTTGCTTCTTCATCTCTAAGTATTCATGATAGCGTTTTCGAGCACCTCTCACGTAATCCAACATCTTTTTGCTAATGTGTTATTTTTAATCCACTCCTGCTTCTTGTATTCATCATGAATGTGACGCTGTGCAATGACTGTCTTTTCATGCATGTTTTCAACCAGTAAAGATTTATTGACTGAAAAACACCTTCAACAGTTGCATTCCCATGCGACAAGACAAGGCAAATCTTTTTACTTCCCAAAGATGTTTGTAGTTTGCTTCTCCTATTAGAAAGCTACCATAAATAGTGTCAAGTCCTACTTAATCACTAAACTGATCACAAGGACGAAATATTTCTTGAAGCTCAGATTTTTTGAGGGTGCAAAAATGCAAGTATTCTTTCTTGGCATTTTCAGCCAGAACATCATTTATGATGTTGGCATGGTTGAGTTCCTCCAAAAGAAAAGAAAATCTCTTCTGGGCCAGTTGAGGTGGAATGTTGAATAACACAAGGATCCAATGAAGACAAACCTCTCACAGCTTTCTGTTTTAAGGGACTTTTTTCTTGTAGTTTTGCAATCATGGTGGTTAACATACTGCGGCACTCATGTATAAATTCTAATTTTTGTCTTTCTGTTACTGTGATCGCAGTTTCTCCTAACAAACGTTTTGTTGCAAATCCTATATCAAATTTTTGCTAAGGATCAAATTTTCTGATTTTTTTGTGTCAATAGACAGTAACTTTGGACCCGTGCACTTCATAAGATCAGGTTTCACACAACGATTCATAGGGTATCTTAGAAGTTTCTCTACAGCTTCAAAAAGATATGGAGTCATTGGTTTTGATGTCTGGAACCGTTGCAGGAAAGGCTGACATTCATCTGCAAATTGTCTTGCAGAACGCTAGTTTACACTTTAGGAATGGATCCAGGCTGCTCTTTTCAGTGTCTTACAGGTTTTGTTTTAGGAAGTTTTGCTTCTTTGAGAAACTTAATAACATGGTCCCAAATTTGTAATGCCTTTGAAAGCACTTCGCATTCTCTAACCAACGCACACCACAGAACTTCAATGGAAAAGTTGTACACCCTGTCAACTGGGGTGAACAATGCTCGACGAGCTGGAGAGTCAGTGAACAGGTAGTACATGTGACGTAATAAGCACTTATATCCCAATCAACAGACTCTACTCCTGTTCTCAAGGAACCATGAACAACATGAAGCCCACATGTTCCCAGATTTAGCAAATACATACTTCATTGTCTGTTACAGATTTGAGTTTTTCCTGAAGAAGTGTTATAAACTTTAAATTGACATTTGGGCCCATCCTTGACACTTGTAATCAACTTAGAGAGGGAAGAGGAGAAATACCATCCAGAAAATGCTTCAGTAATTCTTTCAGCAGTGCTCCAAATCAAAAAAACACACTGTTTAAGTAAACGATGATGACTTTATGATTTTCCTTTGCCCCAGAATTAATTCCCAATGCCTTTGGGTCCTCTTTGAAATAACTTTATTCAATGCCTCATCAAAACAAATTACAAAGTTGTTACATGATTTTAGGCGGTCCAGTAAATTATTTGAAAGAATGGAGCCAAACCATGCAAAATGAAGTATGCAGCCTGTCTCCACCAAGGGTAAAGGCATTGGCAATGGAACACTCGGGGAAACATCAATTGAAAAATTGTACTTAAATTATTGCACGAATTGAAAGACATTTTTTTGTCAACAACTTGCATAGCCCAAATGACTTCCGCCTTAGTTATATCATCTTTTATAACAAAAGTGTTATGGTTTCTTTGAGGCACTACACTATACTTCACTTTTAGCAACAGCTTCCTTCTGCGACGTTACGATTTTCGAGTTGAAAACAGAAAAAACTTTCGAGCAACCAGCAGAATCAACATAGGTAGAATGTCTTTGTGTGCCAGAGATTTCTCTTGAAACTGGGGAGCTCGATGAACCTGAATCACTTGACTTTTTTGAAAAAAAAAGTTAACAGAGAGCGTTGATTTGTCAAAGTTTCAAGAGTTTTGATATGAGTTGGTCCTTTTGCATGGGAAAGCTAATGCTTGCTTTCCCATATTACTTAAGTTTTAATTTTTTTGCACACTTTACAAAATGCCTGCAGCTTATTACTTTCAACACCACTTATCCAGTATGAGAATTCAGGAAAATGGTCTGGGCTAGCCAGAGTGGTTAAAAACGTTTTTTTTTGTTAGACATTGCTGGTGTAGTCTAATCAGTCCTGGTGCACTGTATCAAACTATAACGATGAACAAACCTTGAACAAGAACAAAAACAAGTGATCACTAAAGTTAAAAGAATTGTCATGTGCAGGCTAGGAGACCTCTGCGTTCACATTCTGAATAAAATGCTACCAAAACTTGTGTTAGGGGCAAGTTTGAGCATGGTAAGTGCCCTCAGCTTTCTTCATTGGGGCAGTGGCTTATGACGCAGTAAATAGAAAAAAAATATTTTCTTTGTTTTTTCTAAGTGTGACATGAAGACATGAATTGTCATTTCCCTGACTTTCCCTGACCTTTTTAAAGCTTCCCTGACTTTCCCTGACTATTATTTTTTTTCCCTGACTTTCCCGACTTTTTCCCGAGCGTAGGAACCTGACCTTTTCGTTAGGGCCACGGTTTTGAGTTATACGAGAATTAAAAGTGAAAGAATGACCTTTTAAAAGCTCCACTCCCCCTCCCCGCCAACCGGTCAGTTTTTAGTATGTTTTTCATGGTACTCCCCCCTTACAGTGTACACAAATTTGCAACTACACAAAATTATTTTCCCCTATTTTTACTTCGTTGACTTGACTATTAAAATTTGAATCATGCTTTCAACTCCCAATTTTAATCAACACCAACCACCCCTCACAAAATACTGGTTACAATCCAGCCAAATTAAACAACTTAAATTCATATTATTTTTTTAGAAATTAAAATCAATTAAAATTTGAGTCTTTAAGTTATTTCTAAAAATGTTTATAGAATGAATTAAGTTTCTAAAAAATAAATTGAAATAAGCCAACAGATTATGCCTAGTTATTTTTTGATCAACTTTAATCTCTTGAGGCATTATAATTTATTTTGATAATAAAGCTAATAAAAATAAAAAAAAAGATTTTTTTTAAAAATAAAACAACATGCTTAGCAAATTTAAAATACATTGGAAAAAAAGTGAATCAATAAAGCCTAAGTATGTATTGTATTTATTTTTTTTTTCTTTTATATTATTATCTATCTTTGCATAGAAAACATGAAATTATTTGATTCTTTTCGATTATTTATTTCTGAAAATACTTTATTCAAAAAACAAACATATTTTTGATCGTGCAAAATGTTCTTTTAGTTTATTAGGTAAGACTGCATTTGAATATTTTTACAATTACTTCAATAACATATTTGAAAAATAAAAAGCTCTTAGTTAAAATCAATTTAAAACAAATTATGAATTAGCAAGTCATTATTCGATTCTTAAAACTCAATAGCACTTACTAAGTGATCAGATTAACTGAATTGATTCAAACAAATAATCAATATACAATGCAGAGGCCGTTAGGCGTAAATAAACAGTTTTATTGGTGTCTAACTGTTGATAGTATTTATTTTTCATGAAACCAACAAAATATATAACTTAAGGATCATATGAAATAAATCGAGGCTCTTTCCATAGTTATAGATGTTTAAAACTAGTTGGATGGTAAGAATTAACAGTCATGTTTATTTTATCATCACTCTGGCTGCTGGCGAGGAAACAATTACCGTGTGTAATGTGTTATTATTTCCCTTAAAAAAAAAGCTGTAATTTGTTTTATTTATTTCTAGCTTATTTGTATTCCTAGTTTTGATTTTCAGCTTTTGAAGAGCTTTGTCTTCATTAAAATATTTAGAAGATTGTTTGTGAGGTGAAAGTTTCAAAAGTAAGCATATGCTGAAAACGGTTGAGTGCAATGTAAAGAGAATAGAAAGTAGCGCCAGTTGAAGAAAGACATCTGATTGACTGAGTGTGTGACATCACTCAGTACACTTGTCAGCGCTTAAAGCAGTGTTCTCACATATCTATTTCAAAGAATTATTTCAAGTGATTCATTTTTAACGAAATTAAAAATTAAAGGAATATGTTCATATGTGTCATTTATCATAATGATCATGTTGAGAATAATCAACTACTGTTTAATTTACCAAAATGGCGCCACATGCTGTTTAATTTTATACAAATTACTACTTATATTCCATATACATTTAAATTGTCTGTATCAGTCCAAATGTGGGTCGGTTTGTCCATCTCGTCACTTAAATACCATTTTTGAGAAATCTTATAACAGCAAATTGTCTGTAAATATCTAAATAAGTTTTTACATTTAAATAAAAGCAAATTCACTTATTCTTGTACGTGTTCACACGGTTAATTTTATTTTCAATTTTCAATAGGTCTAATCATGATAATTAACAATTAGTAAAAGTAGAACTCCTTTTAACTTTTAATGAAAATGTGAAATAATAATTCAGTCTAATTTCAAATGAGTGTTAAGACGTTCATTTTGTATTTATCTTCACTGAATCACTGAAAATGACATGTGAGAACATGGTTTAACATTCACAAAGCTTTATGGAAGAAAAATGAGTTCCTTTCTAATAATTATTGTTATAAATTATAATATGTTTGGGAACATTAAACATATTAATACATAATTAAAATCCTCACCAATAAATGAGAAAAACTGAATAAATTTCACTTATAAAACTATTAAAATATGTTCAAAATTACTTACATGTTGGAACTATTGTACTAACACTGGCAACATTCAATTTGTTTTAAGTTATTGGCATTTTAGTTAACTTTCAATTTAGCACCACAAATATCAAAGTCACTATCGGAAAAATGAATGGAACATATTCAAGCAAAATTTGTAAAAATTGTGTCTTTCCTTTCACATTTGAGCTCCTATTTAAGGAACATTTCTGGATCCTTAAGAAAGAAGTAAAAGGATAATACCGTATTGGCCCGAAAATCAGCCGCAATTTTTTCCAAGAAACAGCTTTCATAAAACTCTAATGCGGCCTATAATCACACTCTTATATGATACACACTCAATTTTGTACCTATAGGATATGCATGTTGTTAAATCAATATATCTCGCCCCCGCTATTTAAAAATAAATAAACCTTGATAGTTGGCAAAATTATTTAAAAATAAATGAACCATGACAGTTGGCAAAGTTATTTAAAAATAAATGAACCATGAAAGTTGGCAAAGTTATTTAAAAATAAATGAACCATGACATTTGGCAAAGTTATTTAAAAATAGATGAAGAATTACTATCTTATTTGTGTGTACAATATTTGAGCCATAATGGCTGCAGAATAAAATTATTTTTTCAGCGCATTCTATCGGCAATATATTCTTTTGGTAAGCCTTAAATATTTCTAGTGAGATTTTGTTTCAGTATGTTGGTCAACATTTATTTTAATGTGAGAACAATGAATTAGTATGCATATTAAATGGTCCACATTTATTCTATTTGGAGAACCATAATTTAGTGCATGTATTAAATTCGGAACATTTATTCTATTGTGAGAACAATAATTTAGTGTGTGTATTAAATTCGGAACATTTATTCATTGTGAGAACAATAATTTAGTGCGTGTATTAAATTCGGAACATTTTGCAACCCCCCCTTAATATCTATAAGGTGAGAGAGGCAGTAAATTAGGTTAAAGAGTTACCTGAATGAACATAACTATTTTATTTAGTCAAAAAAGAACAATAACAAGCTGAGCAAACAATCAACACCGCGTGAAGCGCGCTTTTCCGTCCACCGCGGAAATCAATTACATCAAAGGTAAACATAAACGTTACCTCCTCAAAACAAATCACGTTACATTAAATCTATCAAAGGTAACGGTCCGGGATCTCAGTGACATGGTCTTTGGTTACTTCGTTAAATTGATTAGTTCCTAAACTGGTTACTCTAGCGTTTAAGTTATCCACCCTAGTATAAATATATATTTTTCTTACAGACGCCCGTAGCAAACGTGACGTCATAGCAATCAAACAAGGCCACAAGGTAATAATAACTTAACAACCCTAGGCGTTTAACTTGGCGAACAAAGATGAGTCCAGAAACAGCTATACTCGAAAACAACATAAGCGGGTTTCGAACCCAGGACTGACAATCTCAGGCTAAAAGCTAATATTGGCAAATGTATGAAGTACATTTGAATAGGGCCCAGACCTGAATATAAGATGGTGGCGAAAGCGACGGTCTAACTCACCAGCAGCGATAAGCGCGTAGCATAGTCAATATTCAAATAAACATAAGTTAATAACAAAGTCCAAATAGTAATTTACAAAGAGTTCCCCACATGACGCGAAAATAGTAATTTTGAAAGAGTTCCCCCCATGACGCCGAAACAGTAAATTTGTAGGAAGGTAATATCCCCGAAACCCAGTCGCTGCCCTCACCTCTTATCCTCGAGCCGGTGGGTAGTAAGTGACCTGAGATCCCGGTACGGCTAGTATTTATACGAAATATAATTCTCAGAAAGGGGGGGCGGATCGAAGGAAGGGAAGGTTGGAGAACATTACAAACAAGGGGGGAGGAGAGGGTTCGAGACTCATATCGAACACCTAGCACCTTCTCGAAGCTCGGCGAAGGCGGGAAACGGAACTCTTCTATCCATCTTCTCTGTGGCCGAACACGTGGTCGAGCCTCGTTGCCGGCAGGCAGCGGACACGCCTTCAGTCAGTCCGATGTATTTGGCGGAGAGCGTAGGTCGCCGGTCAAGCTAGTGCCGCGTGTTGACTCAGTTGGCTGTCCCAGTTGGCGAGTGTTGTTACCATGTAAGTCGTTACATCGCTGTCCCAGTTGTCTGTCCGAGTTGGTGAGTGTTGTTACAATGTAAGTTGTTACAATTTATTCAATTGTGAGAACAATAATTTAGTGCGTGTATTAAATTCGAAACATTTATTCTATTGTGAGAACAATAATTTAGTGTGGGCATTAAATTCTGGAAGTGTAACATGGCGGATCATGTCGAGAAAAAAGCGGGGTTTAGCAAGGGAATTAGACAAAGCTATAATGCCAATTTTGAATTAGCTCCGATAAACTACCCAGAAACTACAAGTAATAGGGAAGCGGGAAGAAAATACGGAATTGATAAGAATATACATCGCTGGATTTTAGAGAAAAGAAACCAATTAAGAACGCCATCTCAACGCGAAAAGCCTTTCGAGGACCCAAGCATGGCCGTAATCCTGAAATTGATGCTCGTGTTCCTTCTTTTGTAAAGGAAAAAAGACGTGATGGATGTCAATAAGTCGCGACGTAATCAGATTGAAGGCACAAGAAATTGCAAGAGAGCTACAAGTGCCATATAAGGAATTCAAGGCAAGCCTTGGGTGGTGTGCCGAAGATTCATGGGCAGAAGTGATCTGTCACTAAGACGAAGAACTTCTCTAGCACAAAAGTTGCCCACTGACTACGCAGAGAAGTTAGTGAAATATCAACAATATGTAATTGGTTTCCGTAGACAGAATAACTATCTTCTTAGTCAGATTGGAAACGCCGATGAAACACCTGTGTATTTCGACATGCCAAGTAATACTTGCGTGAATGAAAAGGGATTCAAATCCATTGTTGTAAAGACCACTGGCAATGAAAAAATTCCTCATTACAGCTATTTTAGCTGTAACTGCTGATGGTAGGAAGCTACCCCCGTATGTAATTTTAAGAAAAACCATCCTGCAAGAAACCCTGCCCAGTTGAACCATTATCAGGTGCCAAGAGAAGGGGTGGATGACAGAAGAATTAATGTGTGATTGGCTAGCAGTCGTGTGGAATAGAAGGCCTGGAGCTCTTCTAAAAAAAATAGGCAATGCTAGTGCTTGATGCATTCAAAGGGCATCTTACTCCAGATGTGAAAAATAAAGTCAAGGCAACAAATTCTGATCTTGTTGTTATTCCAGGAGGTATGACTTCACAACTACAAGTCCTTGATGTGGTTGTGAATAAACCCTTCAAGGACAATCTCTGAAGGGAGTATTCATACTGACTTTTGTCAGGAGATCATCCCTAACCCCTAGTGGCAAAATTAAGAAGCCTTAGTTGAACCTGCTTTGCAAGTGGATATTAACTGCTTGGGGAAGGATATCTGCTTACTCCATTGTCCACGATTTAAGAAGTGCTGCCTATCCAATAAGATGAATGGCACAGAAAAAACTAAAAAAACATGTGAAATAAACAGATTAGGACTAGTTATCCTTTGATCAACTTTAATCACTATTGAAGGATTATAATTTATTTGATTAAGATGGCAAACATAAGAATACAAAGGAAATCCTTAATAAAGACTACAACAACATGCTTAACAATTAAACATACATTGGAAATAGTGAACTCAATAATGCCTAAGTATGTTTTATTATTATTTTCGTATATATACATTATCCATCTTTGCATAAAAAAACAAGAAATATATTCGATTCCTGTGATATATCGATTTCTGAGAATACATTCTATTTAAAACACGAACATATTTTCGACTACAATATGTTCATTCCCACTTTATAAGACAGAACTACATTTGAATATTTTTACAACTACTTCAATAACATATTAAAAAAAACCTCTTTGTTAAAATCAATTTAAAAATATATAATGAATTAGCAAGTCGTTATTAGATTCATAAAACTCGAGAGCGCTTATTAGGTGATCAGATTACCTGAATCGATTTTAAACAAGCAATCAATATACGGTATATTGGGCTGTAGGAATAAACAGTTTTATTGGTGTCTGACGGTTGACAGTATTTATTTTTCATAAAACCCAATAAAATGTCTAACTTATGCAATAAATTGAGGTTCTTTTCATAGTTGTAGATAATTAAAACCAGTTGGGTAGTAAGAATTAACAGTATCTTTATTTAATCACCACTCGGGCGAGTAAATATATATATCATGGTGGCTGACTTTGTATCATGCGTAGTGTGTTATTTCTGTTAAAAAAAAAGCCGTAATTTGTTTTATTTATTTCGAGTTTATTTGTAATTATAGTTTTGATTTTCAGTTATTCAAGAGTTTTAATGTGTTGATTAAAATATTTACAAGAGTGTTCGTGAGGAGAAAGTTTTAGAAGTGAGCACGTGCCAAAACGGTCGAGTCCAAGTTTCCCATACAGGATACAGGTAGGAGGGTAAGGTACTAGACACGCAAGATTTTCCACACCTAACAATTATTTTTGTTTAAGAAGATTTTATTCATGTTTATCTCTTTTGTCCGACCAAATAATATTACTGATTAAGTTGAGCTTTTTAAGTAGGCCTAACTAAGTAATTTTTGCATTAAAAATATTATGCTTTGTTTATGAGGTGAAAGATTCATCATCAAACCCAGTAAAACACTGAATCCCTGAATCTCGAATAATTGTCAGGGTTCAATGAATTAGAGGATTTGAAGATTCGAGTGGCCCATCTCTAATACGTTTAGCTACAAAACTAGCACTAATTTAGTTACTATTTACTTATAAAACTATGTTGGTTAACCTGTTTAACACCAATGTTGATCTTATTTATTGCAATACATATTTTACCAGACTTAGCATATTTTTATTAAAAAAGCGTTTACTATTTCATATGGTTTGCTAGAAATGTTATTTTTAATTTTAAAGTATGAGCATCAACTTTTATGAGTATTAAAGATTGAATTAAAGTCAATTTCTCAATAAAATAATGTATAACGAGAGCCCATACAACTTGCATGTGCAACTGCGCATAAAGGAATAGAAATGGAACAGAAGACAGGATAATGTATAATTACACTAGGGAATAATAAACAAAATACGAAACACTTCAAATTTCTAACTGTTTCTGATTCTTATTTTTTCTTATAGGATAAATTAAGTTACTGAAGCATATTTTGGGGAAATATTAGCTTATTAAAACGTTGATTTTATTAACTATTAATCAAGACAGCATAGAAACACACTACAAAATGTAAAGTTATAGTGGAAGAAGTCAACCTGAAAGGATAGTTAGGTTAGGCCTAGATATAAACAAACATACTTCTCTATTGCTTCTTACACTTACCACTTTTTTAAACTTCCACAGTTGCACATTGGTTTGAATTTTTGGAAATATTTATTTTTCATATTAAAAGACATCAATAAAAAAGTAATATTACCAAAAATTCAAATTAATAAGCAACTGTGGAAGTTTTAAAGAAGTGGAAAGTGTAAAAGTTTAAGAAGACATGAAGAGAGAAGTATGTTTGTTCCTATCTAGACCTAACCTAACTATCCTTTCAGGTTGGCTTCCTTTACTATCATTTACTTTACATCACTGTACAGTGTTTCTACACTGTCTTGTTATACATTTACAAGCCATAATGCAATTATTCATTTTATTAACTTTGTTTTATAATTGTTAGTGTAACTTTAATGTCCTTAAATTATTATTATTATTATCATTATTAGCACCGCGTCTTACTACCCGTTCTCGTTATACACACTTATGCTTATGTGTATTGGTAGGATGATTGTCAGATGAAATGGAGGACCTACAGTTTAATATGGAATCCGAACTATGGTGGAGGCCTGGGTTTTCTGTATACTGAATGACAAACAAAGCAAAGACTGGTCGGCTGCCTCTACCTGAAGTTTTGGGTTGGCATTTGTCCTTAAAGACATAAGTATTGAAACCATTTTAGTTATTATTATTTTTTTAGATTTTTATTTGAGTGATTTTGTTTTTAAATTGTGTTTCAAAAGTGTTATTTCTAACTTAAACACCGATATTGTCATTATTTAATCTTTTTTTCAAAAGTATTTACTGCTTATATAAATGAGTGTCATTCTTATATTAAGAACATGACGTGTTTTAATATACTTTTTAACTTTTCGTAATTCTGAAAAGGCCTATACTCGAACTCGGGAGCTTTTAGAAATACTCAACTCTAATGGAAAAAAAACCCAAGTTCGCAGACCCCTACTAACCATCAACCCAAACCAATGGATCAGTGTATGAAACCCCTTCGCATCTCTCATAAAGGTAAGACATTAAACGGAGCTGAATTTTTTTTTCATTCAAGCAGCCTTATTTTAAAATAAATAAATAATCATTAATAAACAATTACAACTATCAAATCAAATTCTTGTGAACACATTAACGCATCTACCTAAAACCACCTGTAAACTCAATTATTCTGCTCTACCTTTCAGCATAGGAAAATAACATGTTCGAGCCGGAGTCAAGAAGATTAGTTCGTTCTCCTTCACTTAACGGTAACTATCAAGTTTTTGTACAACATAGGTCTCAAGTTTTCTTGATAGTTCTTTAATTTCATTTTAGTGTCCATGATTATGGTATTTTATATACCAAAACATATGAAAGAATATAAATCATAAATCGGCATCATTCTAATGGCTGATTATCACAAGGAGTAATGGAACTGGAATAATATAAGGCTTAGATTTCATAAATAACCTTAAAATTAAAATTATTATATTCTTAAAATTGTTGTAACAAGAACATTTAATTACATTTTTAAACTTCATTAGGAGATGCTAACCTACTAATTCAACTTTATAACCTAATTTACAACACTGATCTTTAAACTTTGTTTTTGTCCTTAATTTGTTGTATCCAAGTTTTGTAACTAAACTTTAATATGTTATTGTGTATTTTAGATTGTTGTCAACTCATATTTTAATTCAGTAGATGATGTAATATCAATTTATTGAAATTTTTTTATATATGACCTTTTGGTGCTCATTAAAAGCAAAATATAATCAATCTTTTGAATATTAAAGTCACTTAATTCATCTACCAATTTTAAAACTATATAATTCGTTAGATTGAAAATATATATATTTTGTTATAGCTATTTCTGAGTTTTCTATCTAAGTCTAACTTAAATTAATACCACTCCTTACTTTAAAACTACCTTAGAATGTTTTCTAAAATGTTAAGAATTAACTTGCCATTCATTCTCATACAATGCTGCACACATCATTCCAATCTTCGGAACAATCGGTTGATTATTATCAATTACTTTAATCAGTTCTTGATAAACTTTGACTATGTCTTTGGCATGGTCTCGCCTCTGAACCCAATAATCTCCTGCGGCATTTACTATTACTATCTTGACCTGAAAAAAAATTAAAAATAATATAAGCATTAGAGTGAATCTTTTAACAATTACTCCAGCTTTTTCCAAGTATGTCTACAGTTTCTTTACCATGCATAATTAAAAGTTTATTTTAGATAGTAAAAATTGGAAAATTTAACATACATGTTTTTTTAAAGTTTTTTTCCAAGTGTTAAAATCATTTTATGACCAATACTTTTTATTTGTGTTATGACCAATTAAATTATCAAATCATTATTGATATTGTATAGTTTAATAGTTTTACAAGCATTATATGGTCGCTGCTTTGTAACAGCATCTCTATGTTGGTATCTGTTTACGATGCTCAAGTTACCTTGAGCAATGTGTACAAAGAAGGCAACATGCAGCTTCCAACATCCTCTACACGACTACCTTTAAATCTAGAACATACACACCACTCACCGGCCAGCCCTTAGTTGTTAATTCATCACAATAAAATAGGAAATTAGCATTTTAATAAGTATTCTGTCATAGACAGCTTCCTCAGGTCTCTACTCTCTTGACCAGATGAAGCTATCTGTGACAGTGAACGCTTGTCCTTAAAAATGGGTTTTTTTTTTTAGTGTTACAGCTAAACCGTTTCTACTCCAGTATCACCAAGGTAAGTGTGCTGGCTATTTCCCCTGCCCCCTCCCCCCAATTCAAACCATGATCTAGCCTAGTGCTCTAGTCCAAATAAACAAAATTTCAGGGAAATGAAAGGAACATTTGATTCAGGTTTTTAGACAACGGGTTTCACCTTAATTTTTTTTTTTTGTGATAAGGTTTACCGGAAATTTAAATTAAAAAATTGCATGGAGAATATTTAACTGGTCAGTGTAGATTATATTTATTTGGGTTAAAACATTATTATTATTATTTGAAAGGATAAAATAATGGGCTGATTAATAAACAAGGTCATATTTTGATTCTTTCATCGTTTATATTATTTCAAAGTGTAGTTCTCATTTTCTAATACGTTAGGGCCTACTTTTGTTTGTGTGATGATTAGTACTCAATCCATAGTTTGGTTGGATCCTAAACAATTTTACACTAAGCTGAAAGCCTAGGTAGCACTGAATAGGCTTACTAGGGAAATTAGGAGTGCAGTAGTTTCCTATTACTTTCCTTAATGAACCATAAGGTACTATTGCACATCAGTCTGCCAAGCCAACCAACCGACTCTAAAAGTGACATCTTTACTTAATTCATCACAGTGAATGTCTGTAAGATGAGTGATATTTAATTCTCGCTCATACCTGTGCCACTTTCATATTGTACAACAATAATTTACTGAAATAACACTACAGTAACCCGCCTCGGTGGCGTAGTTGGATAACGCGCTTGTCGTATTGAGCTCGACTGCTGAGGACGGGAAGATCGAGGTTCGAATCTCGGTCGGGTGAACTGGGAGTGGTTTTTCCTAAATGGTTTTCCACTCTCCCTCCACGCAAATGTGGGTTCATTTCCTCTCATTCAACCTTCCCAATTCCTAATCCATTAGTGTAATTAGTACTTAAAGCGTATAACCTGAACGGGTAGTAAGACGCGGTGCTAAATATTAAATATATGAAATATTCTCGAAGCCGAAGCCGATCCGGTGTTTGAATATTTTTTGTTAATTTTTTTCCACTAGAAAATTATATTATATTTTTGTTTATTAAACTTTATGCATTGAAATTACTTAGAAAATATTTTATTGTACTTATTGTTACTAATATTTAATTTTAATCTAATAATATCAAGTTGTATTAGAACTTACAATTCAATTACTTTTTTTCAAATATTTTTATATCATTTATAAATGGCAATAATTGACCATAAAGTATTTTAGCTAACAATATTTTATTGATGAAGAGTCAAAGCTGGAATTGTTTTTGAAGCGAAAGTCGAAGGTGTCTTTTGTTTCGAAGATTCAAAGTCGAGTCGAAAGCTTCGTACACCCCTAGTATTTTATAACTATAACATTCTCTATTTTTGAATTTCAGTGACTGTTTGCCACTGGTTGAATTAAATTTGATTCATTAGTATAATGCATTACATTATTTGTAATGAAATATTTACAAAACAATTTATACTAGGACTTGCACTACATTAATTGAACAGATTTTACATACATCAGTAAATGTGGTCGGAAATTCATGCTTCGGTTTCTTCTCTTCATTGGAATAAGTGATGCCATCTGTTGGCTGTTTATCATTCACACTAGGCTGGCCGATAGCTGCATCCCTCTCCTAAAAAAGTATTAATATAAATGTGTGACAAACACACACACACACAAAATTCCAATGACGTAGCAGTGTTGTTATTCGGGGTTTCAACAAGTCAGAATGAGTCTTTAATTGACTATATAACAGGGTAGTTATAAATTTTACTATAAAATCCCCTAACTTTTACAGGTTTAAGATTACCTTGCTTGTTTCCACTATGGTTCAGGTTATATAATAGGATCATAGTGGGGAACATCAAGGTAAGATTAGGTAGGGACATCATTAGGATTGATGTCACCTCCATACCAGACGATACAGGATCCCTAGTAATGTTTTGTGTACTAATGTTGCTTATAAATTTATAATTCCCCTATATCACTGGATGTAATGGCAATAGTAAGTAGTAACATAAGCTTAAAAAAATTAAAATTTCCAAAATAAATTACAAAAAAATATTATGCAGAACTAAATGATTTGCATATGGGTTGTTTCATGTGGTTAGGTAAGAATTAAAAAAAGAAACAGTAAAATTTGAGGTAAATATGTTTAAGAAATTCAATAAAAATT
>JBCFYV010000012.1:16059483-16070007 GCA_039000515.1 Timema cristinae | reverse complement strand
TTTGATTATAATATTGAATTATTTTAACATATCGGGTTTACATATATACATTATACTATTTATGGTCTTACCAATTAAATGAGGCCATTATTATTATTATTTATTATTATTATTATTATTATTAGCACCGCATCTTACTTCCCGTTCGGGTTATATGCACGTACGCTAATGTGTAATGGTAGGGTGATTGTGAGATGAAATGAAGGACCTACAGTATAACGTGGAATCCGAACCACGGTGGAGGCCTGGCTTTCCCCACATTCACAAGATGTGATTAATACACGTCTTGTCAGAGGTGAAGGAAGGGTTTGTAAATCAGATAAATCTGTGCCGGGACCGAGGATTGAACCCCGGCCGCCAGCACAGAAGTCTGACACCTTACCCCTAGACCGCCAGGTCACCGGGCCATTAATAGCAAGTGTGTTAAACCTATCACTGATAGAAAAAAGTAAAATATCATGTCAAAATGAGAAGTTTCCCCAGCACTCAATGAACCAACATACAATAATATTGCCTAGCGCCTGTAAACTAGACTGTACCGGGTCGAGCGCGCGCGCTTGAAAAATAGAACCAGTTCTATCTTTCAAGCGCGCGCGCGCGCTCGCTCGCTCGCTCCCAGTGTGGCCACCCCCATTACAACCAATGTGTTCTATTTTATATTTTAGTCGCTCGCGCGCTCGCCGCTCGCTCGCGCCTCAGTCTGGCCGTACCCTTACCCTCTCTTAGAACTGCAAAAGAGTAGAGTTTAGGATGTAAACCTATAAACTCGGTAATGGTTCGATCTCAAGTCTCGTCCTTGAGCTTACCGAGTACACCTTTATTGACTATGGAAATCCCTTAAACAATGTATTGTATATAACTTGATATGTCAAGGTAATCTTTGGCTAAAAGGATGAAATTTATAGAAGCCCTTATAATGGCTTCTATAAATTTATCGGACAATCCTTTCCCATGAAATGTCGATACTCGCAGAGATTATCATCATAATTACATTTTAGTTATATACCTACAAAGTATGCCACATGCCTTTAAACATTTTCACTATAGGAACATTTCGTACCTGTATCACATTTTGGGACCGATAACAGCAAACTTTCCAGATCCGTGTATACAATAAAACTGATTTTTTTCCCTTCTTTTTAAACTGTTTAAATATTAGGAATAAGTCGTTATTTTGAGAGAATATATTACTTACAGCTCCAAATTTTCTTTGCACACCTATTTTTGGTCAGAAAAGAGGTCAGACACTTACCACTAAAATATCGACGTCCCTGATTTGATGTTAATCATAATTGAGCGTTTATTATTTGGGACAGTTTTTTGATATCAATGAAGGGATAGGTATCTGAACCCACACTGATCATAAACAAATGGACATCTCTTTATCGTTCTTTTTAGCTAACATGAACTAAGAGCATCATGACATTTTTTCTATCTTCAATATTTTCCCCAGTTTCAATGTCCGTATCATTCCCATGATATTTCGCTGTGTATACATTCACAGATATATCGTTCAGCTTTTCAAAACGTTCAATATACTTCATTTCAAAAGGTAGGGGGATGCCATAGTGGTTTAGTAATCTCTGAAATTTGGATGACAAACGTTGTGGGTTGTGAATTTAACTAGTTTTGAAGAGAAAAGCCAAAACCGAAAGGGGAAAGCAATGTCCATCCTCCCCAAGCACATTTATCAAGGCTATACGCTTGGCTATAGCTTAGGGGAGTTGAATTCGAATACCTATTCTGAGAGCTGTGTTTCTAGATATATTGATTCTCATTTCGAGAGTGTCTAGATTCCTTAGCTATACATTTATAGATTTGAGTAACTAACTTTAAAATTACATTTTTTTTACGTAGGGCCATCCCCTAATTTATCCTACCCTCGGTAGAATTCCTAAACTCACATTTGAGACTGCATTATTGTAGTCGTTTCGCTTTATTTCTATGCTATTAATCGACCGTCTTTTCGCAGAGAGACCCAAACGCAACAAGGAACTGTACAAGGTTATTTTATGGTAATTAATTTGTCATGGAATAGGTATTATTTATTCTACGGATACGTGATTCTTTATTGAGTCTTATAGAGAGTCCTACTTATTTCATGTAAAGCGGAAATCGGCTTAATCCTTTATCCAAATCTCTAAAAAGAATCGTTAGTATTTGGATGTGTACTTTATTTTACGTCATTTGGCCTTACTATTACACGCTGGGTCCTAATCAGTCCTAGTATACACTCAGTAAAAGCATTACATACCTGCCCATCATGACGTGCAATATCGTGTCTAATGGATCTAATTAACCGTTGTTCAATACCAGCTAATTCCTGGAAAGTAAATACTCTATTCCTGTTAACCTGGCAGGTTAGGTTTTAGGAGTAGGATTCAAACGGGCTCGTTTAGTGGAGGATTCTGACATGTTGGTACCCTTTACTTCGCAGGCATCTACTCCTTATTTTCTTTAATGTTAGGAAAAGTCTAGTATTTCATCCATTGACTTGGAAATGGCTTTAATAAACAGCAACGTTCTAATTAGTCTACAGAAATCACTTGATGATTATATTAATATTATAAGAATAGCAACCATGTATACATTTCTTCAAATACAAAAATGGTGGTCTTACTTTTCTTGGATAGTTCTTTAAAAACTAGTATTAGCTTGGCCTTGCTGATGTCCTGCAGCTTAGCATCGGTCAGCACCAAGAAACGGTTGGTTAAACAGATACTATACTTGCCACCCAGAACGGAGAAAAGTTGTCAGCAAAAGTATGTGTTGATCCCCTTTATACTATAAACATGGAAGCCCGTGCCAGATGTCGGTATCTACAGGGGTGTTGGTGTATTCCCTGTGGACTGGTGGTTCCCGTTTGACTACTTCCGTTATGAGTAATACACACAGCTGGGATGATGCCTCCATCGCAGCAATTTGGCGGTTGCTTGGATTAGTTTGGAATCTGTGGGGCATTGGTTCAATTTCTCACAAGTAATGGCGTGAGCAGTCCTGTGGGGTTCTGATTCTTCGGGCCTAGACCTCGTTTGGTCGTGCGGTGAGCCGTTCTAGAGCACCAGTGCTAACTTGGACAGTTGATAGTTTATACGCTAGATCATGGGTGCCTCTACTAATACGCACTAGTAGTGGAGGGTTTATCTCTCCACGCAAAATGGGCGTAATCCCATTCCCTTACCCAAGGGAGAGCGGGAGGGCCCTAAGTACGGTTCTGTGATTGGAACGAAAGTAGCTCCAGCTACCACCCTGTATAGGTGGGCGGCACGAGTCCTCGATGCCGATCTTACCGGGGTGAGTGGTATGGGAGGAGGAGTTAATTCTCGCCTCCCAGGGTGTCGGGCCTGATCCCGATCCTCACTCGTCTCGTAGGAAGGTGGTGAGGATGTTTTCAGTACTCACAGGGAAACTGCTTTGGGACTTGTTCGCAAGGATACATGGTACAGCCGTCGTGGCAACGCCATGTACGTACAATAAAAAGCTAAAAGACTAGCCTCGCTACTGCAGGTTTGGAAGTCAAGGTATGCTGGCCGAGCTTCGTATAACCAGTCTGAGAGGTACTAGGGGAGCGTGTAGACCAGACTGGGCCTTCTCCGAGATCTGTCGCGTGGATAAGGGGGTTGTGGGAGCCACTCGCATGTGCTGACCATGATTGGTGCTTGACACTCGGCTGCGCAAGTGCAGGGGATGGCGTCGATCCTCCCGACCATCACCTTGGGACGGCGTATTTGTTTATAGCCTACCATGATTGGCCCTACATCCACACACATGATACAATACACGCATACAAATGATCCGCCAATCAGAACAAAAGGCGGTGCTGTTGTGAAGATCCTATTACGATAAAATCTTAAGCAGCTATGACGTCACAATAACGATTTAGCTCATCTTAAGCATCGGGAGGAAGGAAAGGGGGCTGTAGTTGTGAGGAGCCTAAAAACCTGCTAGTATCACTTCCTCTAAAATTCAACTTTCCTAAACACATTATAATAACTAGTTCACATACGTATAGCCTGAAGAGGCTGTGATACGCAGTGCTAAAAAAAGTGTTGTGGTGGTTAATTTTATGGACACTTAGATTATTCCAAGTTTGACTTTTAGATTTGAATTTAGAATTACATTCCATAGAATCTGAATCTGGTATCTATTTGGATTTGAAATTTCGAACTCGATTTGAAAATGTCAAATATATTATTAAGATTCGGTGTTTCGAATTCTATATATATATCTTAGCTAGGTTTGGATTCAAATCCAAAATATCTAAGCTTAGCACATGATTGCATGCTTTAGTGCCAGCACTCGCTCTATTGCTAAGAAATTGTAAACACATATTATACTCCTTTTCAAACTATACGCTCTATTAGTCCTAGATTTTGGGCCAGTGGGCTGGCTATTAGCAACTTATCCCAATAGATAAATAGAACAAGCATCAGCTAGACCACAGCCTGCTAATTGTTTGAAAGAAAACAAACACATTTGTATACCGTACCCAACGGTCCTGAAGAGAATCGAACTATTGAACCTTACAATAGGCACTTTCGTTACTGACCTGGCTAAGGTGTCAAGAGTAATTGCTAGTTATGGATCTAAATCTGACATTTTAACTCAATAGAGGGTCTCTCCACTTATTTAAGTATTCCGGTTCATTTTCCAATTGAAGACAAACATTTACCAATGGAATTGGTGAAGTAACTGCCTGAGGACGTGTTGTGTTTGTCTTTTAACTAAGTTGGGGTGAGCCTTTATTAGCATTCAATGTCAAAAAATGGGTTCTAATAAGTGTCACAACTCCCGCCCGTCACAAGCGCCCGAGGTGTTTTGTATGTCCTATATGTGTTTGGCGGCCATGTTCCTCCAGGTTGCAGGGAACATAGATTAGTGGTGGAGGGTTGACCTAACCAGCCAGCCCTTCTCCCTGATTGAGAGCTGTGGATATCGATCCTGTGGGGGGAGTTATGCACCGCTCCTGCTGCTGCTAATGATCTGTTTGCTCCAGCAGGACTAGCATGTGTGTGTGGTAGGGGTAATGGACCGCAAGTGTCTGTAAACACGTGGCCCAAATTAATACTCTGTACGTACATTATTGGGAGGTGGGTAGGGTCGAGTCCCGGATAAATTATGTCGCAATAATGAGGGTCCCTCCCCGGTTTGAGCGTGTGCCCTTTAGTACAGCCATACAATATATTTGAATACCAGTTACCTTCACCCTGCTGCTCTTGGTAATTATCAGCTGCAGCTCTTGTAACGTTATTAAGAGAGAGTTTACTGGAAAATAATCACGCAGATATTAAATAGCATGGTCAGGGAAATTATAATGAGGCCTATTCTAATAATTTTTCTAAAATAGATATTGATTAAATAATCTACGTTTTAATTAATATGATATGAAACCTATTTGATAATGTTCATTTTTTCTTTGTCGTCTTTCCTTCAGGAGAGTTAATCTATAAAAATTAATATTTAAAAACCATTCAGATTTTATATGCAAATACTTGCTTCAATCGTATTGTTTCGCCAAATATAATATGTGCATTAGAAAGTTTAGAATACGTAACTGATTTTTGCCATCAAATATTAATACACATTTAAAGAATTTGGTGACATATTCTGAAGATTTTGAGCAAGGTTATGGTATCAAAAACGTTTGAGAAACTATTGAATATCGTCAGAGTGGACTTTGAGAAAATATATTTTCACTCTTTATGCCCCTCGGTAAACTACCCTTAATTCTAGGGTTAGATGTCTAATTCCAAAACCTAGGGGGGATATTATTAAAACCATATATACCAATTTTTGTATTCCCTTTTTTCTCTTTAAGGACAAAGGTAGGCAGGTACACAGCAATACAAAATTAAAGAGAGAAAAAATCAAAGTGAGTTGTCAAGATTTGGATATCAGAGTACATTATTAAATAATATATTTTTCCTCGTGTCCAGGCAATCCAATCCACAAAAACCTTTGGGGGGGTCAAAAGGGGAAAATATAATATTTTCAATTTGAACATTTTAATGCACTATTTCCCCAAATGATTAAGGAAAATTAATTTAACCGAAATCAACAATAAGGCAGAAACAGTGTAATCAGATATATATAAACTATATACATAGTGTATTTAGTAATAATAACAAATATGAATCAACAACAATATTAATTAATAATATACAAAGCGAGCGTATAGTAAATATTTTAGAAATTACTTTTAACTGATCAATTAATAAATTAGTACAATATGCTTACTCAAGCAATCAAAATCCTAATCATCTATATAAAGAAATGTGAATCAAATATCTGTAAAAGAGATCGAAATTTTTTATTTATTTGGCTCGACAATCAAAATTCAATAACTTCCGCTAAGGCAGAATCGCCCACTAAGACGCGCCGCGCCGAACTGCTCCATCGAGAAGAAATTTCCCCAATAGGAAATCAAATAGTGTAACGCCCACTACAGCGGAACGCGCCGCGCCGCGCCACGCGTAGCCGCCTTGTGAAATTTCCGTGCCGGAACCCTCGGCGTTTCTAAAGAATAATTATTTCCTTTCGGCGCGTTGTGGCACGCCTGGGTGGGCGGGGGTTGAGGAAGGAATCATGGGAGGAACACGCTCTCGTGTCATTCAGACAACATTCGGGTACTTTGGCTTAGTGCTGGCATGTCTAACACTTCAACACATTTTTTAAAGTTTTTTTTAGCACCGAATATTACTACCCATTTGGGTTATATGCTTATGTCCTAATTACACTAATGGGTTAGGGATTAAGAGGGTTGTATTCAGAGGAAGTGAACCCACATTTGCGTGGAAGGAGAGTGGAAATAAATTTAAGGAAAACCACACCTAGTTCACTCGAGCGAGATTCGAACTTTGATCGTCCCGTCTTCGGCAATATAGTCCAACATGAGATTAGCGCGTTAGATCACGCGACCACCAAGGCGGGTTATTCTTACTGTTGATTTTGATAAGTAAAATGCTTTTTAAATTGAGGTAGAGTTTTATATAGTTACCAGCGAAACTAAGAGCATGTTCTCGTTGTTTTTTTCCCTAGTATATTTAATTAATTAAAAATAGAGGAAGAAAGTGATAAACAGAAGGTAAATATTTACTATAACATTTTGACCAAATTAAATCTATCAACTTCAAAAACTTACCTTAGCAAAAAAATAATCATTACTTCTCAAACAAAATACTGTTATGTGCAAATGAATTCGGCCATTTGCGCCGAGTTTAAAGTACTTTACCCAACTTAATGTAAAATCTATTAGTTTATTAGATTCTCAGAAAGAATAGTCCAACCTATACAACCTATCTCATCCCAAGTACCACGATAGTTTGGTGAATGCTTCACACGGCGGTTCTGCGCGGCTCGTTACATGTGCGGACCTCCGGTGGACAGTGCACAGAAAGTTCCACACGGCGTGCCTTAATGAGTGACTAGCTTTAAAATAACTGTCTTCATACATGTAATCAATATTAAAAAAACATCAAAGGCGAAGAAAAGGAATAAATTACCACAAAGTCACTGGTTACCACTACTCATTTTAATATGTGAATATAGAATTAAATTTGGTCAAAATTAGTTATTAGAAAATTCAGGTTCAAAATAAAAACTACCTATGTTCAAAAGGACTATAAGTCTGAAAGATCTCAATTTTAACCATTACATCGTTGGTAAAGGGGGGCGGGGGTGCTCGGGGGGAATGGCAGACGGCAGTTCGGGAAAATATCGTAAAATAGAGACACATGGTAAGTTTTAATGTATATATTATTGTTTTATACACTTTCATTTATTTTATATTTCTTTGAGTTCATACGTGTGTAGCTCGGAACGATGCTACAATTTAAGGGTAATAGATAAATTATTATTATTATTATTATTTAGCACCGCGTCTTACTACCCGTTCGGGTTATACGCTTAAGTACTAATTACACTAATGGATTAGGGATAGGGAAAGTTGAATTAAAGGAAGTGAACCCGCATTTGCGTGGAGGGAGAGTGGAAAACCATTTAGAAAAAACCACCCCCAGTTCACCCGACCGAGATTCGAACCTCGATCTCCCCGTCCTCAGCAGTCGGGCTCAACACAAGCGCGTTAGCCAACTACGCCACAGAGGCGGGTGTAATAGATAAAATTGTTTCAACTCTATGCCGAGATACAGACACAATGACAGACGACATCACGAGAATAATTTGTTGGGGTCCATGAGGTCACGAAACATTGATATCCATTAAAATCTCGAATTCTATTTTATTAACATTAACAATACTCCCTAGCTCCAATGGATCGCGAGAAAGTAAAGCGCAAAACAACATGTCTGATAGGTGGGGCTTATTTCCAATCAGGTGCATTGTATTTTTTCACATTATTGCTTTCATTTCTTTTCCCAGAAGATTGTTGGTGCATTTTCTTAAAATGTTATACATATCTCGTTTCCGTTTAGGATTGCTTCTATGTCTGTATAGCCCAGGAAACAGACTTATACCCTAAATAAACTCGTTACAAGCTAATTTTGGTTCAAAGTGTTCAGCTGGAAGCTCTTTATAACATATTAAAAGTCTCTAAAAATTTAACTGGATAATTGATCTCATTTTGGGCAAAAAGAGCCTAGGTTAGAATTTTCACTATATTGGCGCTATTGTTGTTTTCTTTTCTGTACATCAGTTTTGTTGACCCCCAAATGATCTTTTAATTTGCTAAGTATATAGAAAGTATGTGACCTTAAATAATTTGGATCTCACTTCGTCAAGAATATTCAAAATTATGAATTTAGAAAAAAAAATTATATTTAGAATCAGAACAACTTAAGAGAGTTAATAGTTTAGCCCCCCCCCCCTAAATATATATGTGTATATATAGAAATATGTGTATATATATATATAGAGAGAGAGGGGGGGGGGAGGACGCGTCATCGACACAATCAAATACGTACGCATATGATCGAACATTGTGCTGGCCAAAAAAATGAAAGTTGCAGGAAATGATGGACCGGTTGATGGAGATAGGGATAAGATATTGCTTGTAAAACAATATTGAGAAGTTAAAAAATGAGGTGACCTCAAAAATATAGAGCTGCGGAAAATCAAAATTGAAAACTAAAATTTAGAAAACATATAGCATTTTAAGTATCTGGAAAGTCCCCTTACAAAGGGTACTTACTGCACCAAGGACATTAGATCGAGGATCTCCATGGCCAAGGAAACTTTCAACAAGAAGAGGTTACTGCTGACCAGCAAGTTGAGTTTGGAACTGAGGAAGAAACTGATTAAATGCTCCAATAGGACCATCACGCTGCATGAAGCAGAAACTTGGACTCTCGGGAAGATGGAAAAGAAATACTTGGATAGCTTTGAGATGTGGTTCTAGAAAAGACTTTAGAAGATCATGTGAACAGAAAGAGGGACAAATGAACAAGTCCTAAGAAGAGTGGGTGAGAAGAGAACAGTTTTGCATGTGACTCTTCGGTACAAAGCAAACTGGTTCGGGCACATTATTAGGAGAAACTGTCTTCGGCGCGACGTCATAGAAGGAAAGGTTGATGGAAAGAGGAGTTTAGGATAGAGGAGGATTCAAATATAGGATGACTTGAAGGAAAGAACAAAATTTTGGAAGCTCAAGGAAGATGCTGAGGACAGGTTGCATTGGAGGTCTAAGTTCCCTGACAAGAGGAATGGACCTGCCGTAAGACCGAACACATAATATTAATATCAAATAAATAATAAACGTGAACAAAATCAAAATTGAAGTAATTTATCGCCATCCTCATAACAAGTGAACACATCTTGGTGTTTCACGCCTATCTTTGACAAACAGCATTATTCCTGTCATATCAAAACAACAAATGGTGGGGATATTTTAATTTACACTAAGTGCCTATAGTACTTCTTCCTCCACAAATAACTCATCATCTCTGTCGTTCAGATAAATGTAATAACCTAGTTGGTCTGCTACCATAGATACGTTACTGCAGTCGTTTACCCTGCACCGGCCGCATATGTAAGAACAGTGGGGGCGAGCTGATCTGCATTGGCATCCTCTTTGGCAACTATATTGCTTTTCATCAGGTGCAAGAGGGATTGCACAGGCAATAGAAACCATAACATCATTTTTATTTTGCCATCCCTATTTGGTATTCTGTTGATGGTTTCCAAACCAATTCTGCACTTGCAAGTATGCTCGAAAGATATGTTGACGTGCCGAATCAATTGTTGATGTCAATTTTGATAGTTCGAATTGATCCCTCTTTCTTTAATATGGACCTATATTCATGCTGTACATGAAGTACCTTAACTCATTCAGACCCGCCTCGGTGGCGTAGTTGGCTAACGCGCTTGTCGTGTTGAGCTCGACTGCTGAGGACGGGGAGATTGAGGTTCGAATCTCGGTCGGGTGAACTGGGGGTGGTTTTTCCTAAATGGTTTTTCACTCTCCCTCCACGCAAATGCGGGTTCACTTCCTCTAATTCAACCTTCCCAATTCCTAATCCATTAGCGTAATTAGTACTTAAAACGTATAACCCGAACGGGTAGTAAGAC
>JBCFYV010000012.1:16038684-16049135 GCA_039000515.1 Timema cristinae | reverse complement strand
TCTTTCCATAAACGGCTACGGGGTTGATTACCCCAGACACTCCATTTTATTTTTAATCATTATACGTCTCAATAAAATCTTGCATTAGGCCTATTGATTTGAAAAAGATAAAGGGGAAAATTTAACGTATTCTTTTATTAATGCCGAGAATAATTTGGGGGAAAGGGGGTGACCGGGGTCTAGGGTAAGGGTCAACTTCGTGCGGGTGTCCGGGGTTAAATCCTCGGTCCCGGGCACAATTTATCTGATCCCAAAAACCCTTCCTTCCCTCTGACAAGACTCTTGTGAATGTGTGGAATCCCAGGCCTCCACCGGGTTGGATTCATAAACGTAGGTCCCCATTCATCTCCAATCCCTACCATTACACATTAGCGTAAGTGCGTAAAACCCGAAAAAGGTTTAGTAAGACAGGGTGCTAATAATAAATATTTGGTGGTAAAGGTGTGTAGGGGGTTATACTTGGGGGGGTTTGGGGTTGGGACCCCAACCCGGAGATGGGAAGACATTTAATATCAACATTAAAATCCGTCTTGAAATAATTTAATATTTAAATTAAAAGGTAATTTATGGTTTGTATGTGCAATGCATTTATAAGCCCTTTTGAAAGTAACTACCGAGGAAATTGAAATACAAAAATAAATTATTTGATCATACTTCTGAGGAAGGGTTGAACCCTTGATCCCACCCACCACCCCTCCCGCCTGGCATGGCCCACATTAACGCCAGCTTTACGTAAGAGGGGGAGAGACAGATCCAGTTATTTACCCTGTACATTTTTTTTTAATAATCAAATATCAAAGTTTAAATTTAATCTTGACATCCTTCCAATTTAATTATTTTTATTATTATAGCACCGCGTCTTACTACCCGTTCGGTTTTATACGCAGTCCCATTTAATAAATTAGTAAAGTGATTGATGTAATTTTGGGCAAAGTTAACTAAAATACACGGGCTAAGGTGTCAACCTCGTTTGACGTTTGGTTTGGTTTCCCAGTTATAAGTAGGAAAGATCATGGTTCAGGCCCCGGCTGGTTGTTACTGAGATAGATTTTTCTAAATGGCTTTTCACCCTCACCCAGGGGTGGATTGAACCGCCGAGACATCGGTAAATATTCCAGTGGGCTGGATCGATTGGTTCGTCCGCAACAAATAAGCTAAAATTGAAGCTATAAAAACAATTCTAATACATCGTTTTTATTGAATTTTAACCAAAAGCTCCAGTGAGTCTGAGGGTGCCCAGATTATATAATTTTTCATCTGTGAAGATAAACGATTCCATTAAATATAAAAGTTTTTTTTTTTCTTGATGTTTGTAAAAAATTCTTATCCAACTTGAACACATTTGTTTTAAAGTGGTTACTGCTGCTATTAGCTTTGTAATCAACACGAGTAGTGGATTCAGGATAATTTACATAATTAGGCTAAATGTTTTCAAAAATAAACTTAAACCTATTGTCTGATAATTTGGGGGAAGAATATTTGCTCATGTTATAGAAAGTACAATCTGTTGTTAAGTGGACTGAATAGCGACTTAATCATATTTTAATTTAACTGGATTGGCTTTGGGGTTAAATCCACCCAGGATCTTTTTTTTTTCAAACTTATCACTTCAGCTTACACTGAAACATAATTCAGTGGTATTTATGGAGTATGTTCAGGCCGGGTTTGAACCTGCCAGAATAGTAAGAAGCAAGCTGTGCACCCCCGCGTGCGCGTTCACACACACTAAACCATGTTTTTATATGAATAATAACTAACTAATTTTAAAACGTAGACGACAATGATTCACCTCTTAAAGCCCTTTTCAATAAAGTATACATTAGGTTTTAAAAACATTCACGAAACCTATGGTTTGACAATTTTTATTTATCTCGTTGCTAAGAAGCCGTGGGTTTTCGCGGGGACCGGTGACGTCACACAGGGTGAAGTACTGTATTGCTGGTTAAACACTAATTACATCGTACCAACTTCCACGATTTGGTAGTTTCGTCATGATTCACTGCCAGTGAAAGTCTCTGTAGCTCTCTCTGCACTTGGGCCGGGTACACTCTGTTTGTGTAGGCTCTGGCCATCCTCCAGGTCGAGCTCTCTTTTTGGAATACATAGCAACTTTTGAAGGGGATTGATGCGCACATTTCTTCTTCGAGGTTGATCTTAAAAAGTATTTTAAGGACACCGCCTACTTGAAGGGATATCTCTTCACACTGTGGTGTTTCTGATTTAATTTGAAGCTCTAAAGCGTCAAAACCCACTTATTTTTTTCCCAGATTAAACTTACAAGTTTATGTTTTGAGTGGTTTGAATATGGCTTTACTTGTTTGAGGAAGACTAGATCTATGTTTATAGCAATTAATTTTGATTTTTAAAATATGACCCTTTGGGGTAAAACGTCGTTCAAAATAAGCTCATTTCACCGATTAGTTCATTTATATTTATATAGTTGTATATATAGTTTATATAAATGTAGGCCCTACATAATAGTCGTTAATATTACATATATTAATTTTATTTTATATATAATATTCTATATAGGAATGATGTAAAAACACCTTAAAAGTAATCCTTTTAATCTCCATTTTGAAGTGAGCTGTAAATTTTAAAATAACAAAACCCAACCATTCTTAAAAAACATTGGGTTATTAACGTCTGAAACTCATTTTTAAGCTTCGTGATTGTTGATAGCTTTCTTTCTAAATTTAAAATATTTCCACTGATTTCTTTAAATCTTAATGTATTTATGAGACAATGTAGAGATATGAGATGGAAAATTTTCAATTTTTTTAATGAAAAGTTTACACTCCAATTTAGTCCATCCCAGAGACATTATCGAATGAATTACAATAAAGCAATTACAGCAATTCAAGTTTTCTTACACTTACGTATTGATTACAGTAATTTCAAGTTTGGATTTAGTTATTTCCTAAAAACTTTTAGCTCTACTCGCACACGTTCCCCAACAACACTATTTTATGGTTTTTATATAACTTACAATATACATGTATATATAAATATATGTATGTTTATATTGTATTGTATTATTATACGTACAATATTTGATTTTTCGTCAAATAAAAGTTGAATTTTGGTTTGAAAATTATCTAATAAAAAAAATCCGTCCTAAAAATGGTTTTAAATACCTTGAAAAAATCACAAAAATTAGGCTAAATTTTTTACACATTTAAAAAATAATTTTAATAAAAAATGTGATACTGGTAAACCCTTGAAAAGTATAGGTAATTTTTACAGGCCTACAAAATAAGACATGGCCTACGACAAATATTTACATGGCTTATAATTAAAGATACCTTATTTACCGTAATTGACCCGAAAAAATCCCTCAAATATAAACCGCACCCTAAAATTACGATCACTTTGAAAGGAAGAATTATTTATGTCTGAAAAATAATCCTTTATCTTCTCCAATGTTCGTATTACTAAGATTTTACCAAGCCTTATTCATTGTTGATATATTTTTTAAATCATGATCTACGTGTTATTTATTAATACAGCAATTTTATTTGACTTCAAAAGTGATAAGTAGGTTATTAAGAGGCGTACCTTTTCTTCAGCCCTAGTTAAAATGTTGCTTATAGTTTTTTTAATTTAGGCCTACTATGTAAAATAAAGTTGAAATTTGATATCATATTTTTATAGTAAATAGGCTTAGTTAAAATAAATAATCAATCCAAGTAACCAACAATCTACAATAAAAAGTGTCTAGAACAATGTGGGAAAAACCCGCCATGGTCTAACGCGCTGTTCTCACATTAGACTATAGACTGCCGACTACGGGGAGCTTGAGGTTCAAATCTCGATGGCTGTACCGACAGTGGTTTTTACAATAAGTTTTTCCACTCAAATGCGGGTACACTTTTTATAAATATAACCTTCCTAATACTTAAAATCATTAGCGTAATTAGTACATAGGCTTCTAACACGAATGAATAATAAGACGCGGTACTAAAATAAATATGTTAAAAGTAGTAGTGGCAGTTATAGAAGGTACATTTTGTCAGCCATTTTGGCTTGAAGTTAAATTTTTATTATTAGAGTCAAGGTCATTCTATATTTTTAATGTTTTTGAAGCTGTGTCTGTTATGGAAATTATAAACTGTTTCTATACGTAACATATATTGTTTCAGCGCTTTTGAAATTGATTTTTCAAATAGACTTTTCAAACATTTTGTCATTTTGTGAAAAAACTGTTCGTGAATATATATACACACAGGGGCACCGAATTTTCACGAACAATTTCCCCCTCCAGAATCTTCCTAGAATAGGTTATATCTCCCCCCTCTCTATCTATATATATGTAGGCCTATTATATAAAACAGTCTTTTCAAACATTTTGTGAAAAAACTGTTCTTGAAAAGTTGGTGTCCCTATATATATATATATATATATATTTCTTGGAACAGTTTTTTTTTACGAAAGGTTTGAAAATCAGTTAAAAAATAAATAGGAAGGAAAACATAGCCTATAGATCTTATTAGGAAGATTCTGGAGGGGGCACCTGGAGCATATATTATGTATACAATATGCTTTAGGCACCCCTCCAGAATCGTCTTAGTTAAAAGTATCGTAAAATTTTCGTCTCTACTGGTGAAGTCTTGTTTGAAGACAGATTGCATTTTTTTAAACGGAATTCTTTTTGCCATACTCTACGCACATTGCATACGGGCTCCTTAGTCAACCTAACATACCTTTAATTTGCTATATTATGAATTTGTTATATTTTGAAAGCATGCACTGTGAGTTTAATGGCTGGAGTCACCCTGAGCAAGCTTTAATTTGTTGATTAGGCACGAACTGCAGCGCATTATGTCCGGACGTATTGCAACATAGTATTATTGAGTTAGGTATGGTAGAGTCTCGTCGGGGTCTGGTTGGTTCCGGGCTCTGTCAGGTCATTGCAGCCATACCACGTTTGCTTACAAGTTGACATATTTTTTTATAACGAAATTTATTAGATATATATATAATTTTATGTATTCACACTTCAAGTCGTATAATATACAACTTTCCAAACCCTTCCTTCACCTCTGACAAGATATCTTGTGAATGTGGGGAATGCCAGGCCTCCACCGTGGTTCGGATTCCACGTTAAACTGTAGGTCCTCCATTTCATCTCACAATCACCCTACCATTACACATTAGCGTAAGTGCGTATAACCCGAACGGGTAGTAAGACGCGGTGCTAATAATAATAATAATAATAATAATAATAATAATAATAATAATAATAATAATAATAATATACAACTCTCACAAAATGACATTTACAATGTAATATAAAATGTTACCAATGTTTACAGCAAATAAAAAAAAGTTGGTATTTTCTGAAATATGTTCCAAATGTCCACTCGTAAGAAATCAAGGCATACACTACTCTTGTCATTGAAGTTAGAGCCGTTTAAAAGAGTTAGATCTTCTACGCATGCGCCACCGTGTCTATTTTGATACTCACCCTTTATAACACATCATAGCATCGCCTCCCAGAGGAGGGGAGGGGGTGGGTGAAGAATCCATTTAAATTAATTTTAACTTGTTAACCCCTGTAACTGTAACATTGCCTGTGCGGCCGCGAAGTGGGAGTGATATGTGTATGACCGTGTTAGACATTGTGTAGCGAGTTTATAGCGTTCGCACCCGCCCTGATTACCCATTACATAAATCAAGTGATCAGTGCTCTGTGTAATCGCTATTACATGCACAGCTATCGATCGAGATGCTCCGCTTTCCAATCTGTTGGTGGTTTAGTGGGGGCTTGAAGGGAAGGGAGTTTGGAGAGCTCTGCCCCGGTGTCATAGTCGACCGATCGACCTGAGTCCAGCTGAAAACAGGATTTCCTGTGTAGGTTGCACTACATACTCTAAATGGTAGTTTAGGGGATTTGGCTCTCGGCTATCGCTTTAATCCTATACGCATCTAGACGACGGATTCATTTCCTCGGTCGTATGGACCTTGTCGAAGGAGGGAGGTCCATTTATCAAGCGAAGGCTTATTTGTTTTTTTACGCTAACTTTGTTTCTTCGTCCACCCACTGATACCTCATAGGGATCCTGGCTTTGTTGACTCCGTAATCAATTAGAGAATGTATGTTGAATTACTACGATCCTTACACAGGTCTGATTATATGACCCTCTTTTAGCAACCGAGACTAGCACCGGCGGGCACGTAATATCAAGCTAATATAGCTAATATAGTTGCTAGTAACGGGGGAATCCCACTCATGTCTTCATCTTAAATAGCTTCCCACTCCTACGCAAATGCAGTTAGATTTTCTCTAAATTCTAATTATCTCATCTCTACTCCATTAGTTTAATTGAAATCGTATACCCCTGGAATGAGTCTCGGAGGCGGGGGGGGGGGGGGGGTTACTAGTCCTACTTCTCGTATCAAGGTAATACGAAACTTTTTTACACAACAAAACTACAACACTGGAAGCATGTTATAATTATAGTTTCCTCACAGCCTCTCGCTATACGATGTCGCCGTAAAACTCCACGGCGTCAGCCCGCAATCGGGCTATGTGTGGAATTGGTTCAGGCATAGTATTATGTCGCTTAACTCTGCCAAAACCAATCCCACACTTCGCAGGAAAGTCAGTCGACGAGTCGTTTGTAGCGCTCAACCTACGGCAAGAATACCAAGATTATGATTTAAGTTTAATGTTATATTTTACTCGTTTATACAACTATCCACTGGTTTCGTACATTTACATTCGTTTGAAAGAAGTTTAATTCAAATTTTAATTTTAACAATCTGCATATATACCATAAATCGTTATGTTTATTTCTATGTCACAGGGGCTCATATTTATCGAGATTTATTTTTATGGGACATATTACATGCACATTCTAAATACATTATCAGTGCACTAAAAATCCTTATTTAAGTAGAGTATGCCTAATACTAACCTGAACCCAACCCTAACTTCCCAGATATTTATTTTAGTTGGATTGAATCTCATCCGACAGATCCAAACGCTGTAAGATCTAATTTCATGTGTTTTTTAACAACCACTTACAGATGTAAGATATATAATGATGTTTTGTAAATATCCGTTGGCATCACCTGTAATTTAACCAGGGTGTCGTAGAGCTAAGCTACGGTATATGGATTTACTTTATTACCTAATTTTTGTATACATCATTTTGGCTTGGTGAGTTCGGATAGGTTTAGCTTATCTTACTAAGTCTTGAGACGGTTATTTGTTGCAGATTCACTGCATTGACGTTCATTTCTGTGTGAAAGTTATTGGTAGAACTACTTCTGCAAATCAAAGTGCACAAACATTAAATTTAAATAATTAAATATAACGAAGCAGAAGGCATCGATAAACTCACCTGTTCTGTCTGGTCGATGCTCTCCCGCATATGTTACTGTAAACAACTAATCATAATGGGATTCCTACTCCCTTTCCTCGACCTACTCCCCTCTTACCTACCCCCAGCCTGCTTACTTCCCTCCCCCATCCCCCATGTTATACCATCGCTACAGCTCAGCAATTCAGATCACTTAACCGTTAAATAATACATGGCCAGCCCCTTTCCCTTTCGTTTCAAAGTTGTTGAATGGTCGCTTGTTCCCGTCATGAAGGGGATAACTACACAACCCTGTGATTGCATTTGTGTGCTGGCCTGTTTTATTGATGTTCACAATACAGCTGGTGCGTTAAACATTTGTTTATACTATTTTCAAGTTTGACGTCATCGTACTGAGTCTACTCAAATATTCTATTAGTAATACTAAATTAAGATTTTGATGCTTATTCGATTCCTTGCTTCTTTTTATTTTATCTATTTTTAGCGCCACGTTTTTACTAACCATTCGGGCTATACACTTATGTACTACTTACGATAATATGTGAGGAATGAGGAAGGTTGAATTTAGAGGAAGTGTACCCATATTTGCGTGGAGATAAAGTAGAAAACAACCCTCAGTACACCCGACAGGGACCGAACCACTATCTACCCGTCATCTGCAATATAGTTTCTTGTCAGACCAGTGCCTTAGACCATGCGACCACCGAGGTGGTTATCCCTGCTTCTTGTGTGCTGGCATATTTGTTGAGTTTATTTAATTCTAGAATGCGGGCTTTGCTCATGGAGAAAATAAACGTTATAGAATTTAGGAAGGATGTGTTCATAGAGAAAAAAAGTTTTCATCGATGTAAAAAGTAGATCTCCCAAGAAAGTTGATTGATATCCTTAAACTTTCACTAGTAAACAGGAACTGGGACCATTAAATTTGGTAAATTTCGACAGTTTTATACATTTTGGCTATTTGTTGTGAATATATTTACTATTTTTTTAATCTTTAAGTTTTATTTGCAATGCACGATTCATATCTAAGGTTCCGTTAGAAATTGTAACGAAATAGTTTGTTAGAGGCTTCAGTCAGGAAGCGTTCAAAATAGTCTCTTTACCACAGAAAATAACCTTATATGACAGTTTGTAATATATTAGCTCTATTAGACTATATTCTTACTCCATCTGTGTGTTTTTGACACATGATGTAAATTTGACACATTTAATATATAACCTAAATTTCTTTACCCATTTATTCAACGTTGGCAACTCTGATTTTCAAAATAGAGTTATTCTTATGGTAATCCTACAAGATATAAATATCGTCGTCTCTCATAGCCAGGACTTCAACCCGAGCAGAACCGGTGACGACGTTGGCCAGCTGTCTCGTATCAGCTATCAGGTGACTCGGGGGGTAATTTGACCCTCATCCGGGTCCCGTACTTTGGTGCCGACCTCGGGGTGGATTTCCTCCGCTCCAGATAGTCCTCAGATTGTATAATGCAACCTCCAGTGCTGCGCAGTCTTACTACACGTCCGGGATACCCACATTTATACACTACGAACGAGGAATTAGACTTTAGAGGAAATTTATCTGCATTTGTGTGGAAGGATAATCAAAGCTATTTAGGTAAAACATACTTTGGTACACGTGCCAATCCACTAACTATCGCCTTTGTACTGAGACAAACGCAGTGTGATGACTACTAGCGTATTAGCTTATTAATATATGTTAAAACACAGCCCACAGCCCCCGTAACGTTAACTTAACATTTAGCAAACTATAACCAACTCTTTTCTCAGTTATATATTTTAGATCCTTTCGGAAATCGATCTCAAAACCCTTCTTTCCTGAGATAAACTAAGCTTAGGTATTTCTCTTCATGAGCTATATAGTGGGATCACAATAAATTAACCATTAATGTATCAACAATACTTGGGATGGCCAATTTTGATTGACACAAGATTTTTTTTTGAATTAGCTTGCAAAACAATACCTCAGAAAACACAGCTTTGCGTATGGATACATGAAAGTATATATAGTGACTTTTTAACGTCTGAAAGAACTCTTTAAATAACAATCGTATTGTAGTCGGTATAAACATACAAGATTGTTGATTCTTAAGGTAGGGTGGGAGGGGACATGAGAAAAGGCCAATTTTTTTGCAGTTTTTATAGCAATTTTACCCACCTTGGTGGCGTAGTTGGCTAACGCGCTTGTCGTGTTGAGCTCGACTGCTGAGGACTGAGGACGAGGAGATCGAGGTTCGAATCTCGGTCAGGTGAACTGGGGGTGGTTTTTCCTAAATGGTTTTCCACTCTCCCTCTACGCAAATGCAGGTTCACTTCCTCTAATTCAACCTTCCCAATTCCTAAATCCATTAACGTAATTAGTACTTAGAGCGTATAACCCGAACGGGTAGTAAGACGCGGTGCTAAATAATAATAATAATAATATAATAACTCTTTACATACATTATAGAGCTATTATTTATAAAATACATATTTTTCCAAGCTGCATTTATGTTTCACACTGTATGTATATATTGGGTTTTTCTAAGAAGCAACTTTTGACTAAAAATATATTTAAAATGACTTGGAGCTAAACATAATTTTAAAGAAGAGATTTCATACTATCTAAAAAAATGGGGTTTTGGCTTTGCGGTCTCCAAAGGGAAAATCGCTATTTTATAAAACTGATGAGATTTCGTGAGATTTGTATTTTAAAGCCAGCTTGGTATTCGAAGAAGCCGTTGTTAAATAATAGTTGTTTATTATTATTTATTATTATTATTATTATTATTATTATTATTATTAATAACACCGCGTCTTACTACGCGTTCGGGCTATACGCACTTACGCTAATGTGAAAAAGGGGTGATTGTGAGATGAAATGAGGACCTACAGTTTAACGTGGAATCGAACCATGGTGGAGGCCTGGTTTCCCCACGTTCACAAGTTGTAATTAATACACCATAGTAATAGTTGCTAGGGGGAATGCGCGTGATGTTACAGGGTGGGGCAGAAAGTGTTGACACATTCATTAAACTTTCTTTATCTTTACCTTTTCAACTACTAAATACTTAAAATTAAACTTAAAATAGCAACAAAAGATGGACAATTTTTACATACACTTAA
>JBCFYV010000012.1:15938043-16031171 GCA_039000515.1 Timema cristinae | reverse complement strand
GTAACTAGAACATAAACGTATAACCTGAATGGGTAAGTAAGACGCGATGTTAAAATAACCACAAAAAAAACTAATAAAAGTTTTTATAAATCGACCCCTAAGGCAGTTTCCAGAGGGTGTTGGAACCCCACTCCCCTCACTTTCTACGTCCTTACTCGAAACGATCCAGTGTTTGTGGACAGTAGATAAGAAAAGGGACTCTGAACATGAACATAGAGCTAAACAAACTATTGACACTCCAACTGTCAAAACTTTACATTTATTCTACCACTGAGGCCTCTTAAACCAACATCCAACCCTAGTACCAAGAGTAAGACTATCGTACGAGTGCGCATTTATTAAACGATAGGGAACTTTCACCGGGTATACAACCAGGGGTTTCTAGAATGTTGTCTGTCTCGAAACACTCGGTCGGAATGTTTTCAACATCTTTATCCATGAAGCGGTGACAAGGATTCTGGTGGATAGAAAGTATCTGGCGACTGACGGTTACAAAAGATAATTAAAAACCATGTTCACGTATTCATATGCCAAGTTAAGTGACCTGTCACTTTTTATTGTACCGATTTCTATAAACTAATGGTAATGATATTGTAGTAAATACAGTAAATCTTTGAGAAACTTTCGCACATTCAACCTTCCATCCCCCCCCCCCCCCCCCACAAATATAAATTATTTAGTCTATTGTTGGATTGTTGAAATTAAATACTCAGCGAAGTGTATACACAAAATAGCAAAGTGAGTTTATTAATGTGAACGTATTTACAGTTTACAATATCTCTTTGTATACAATATTTGGTGTCAGAATGCAATGTTAGATTTTTGTTTTAACTTAAATTTTAAACAAACAATGTGTTTTACTGTAAACTGAGTATGCTATGTCAGAAGTTGGTAAAAATCCTATCCACTGATACCTTATTCATCACTGTAAGCTTTGTATTAGTTGAGAAAAAAGGATGTTGACAACAAAAATAATATATAGGATACTATCACTTAACGGAAAAAATATCATTGTATCTTTTACATTTTTCTTTCTACCATAACACTACTATAGTACTTACTTCCTTAATTATGTAATTGTTAAGGTGTAGTATTATTAAATTTGCATGTCGACTCGTAAGTCAACTATATTCATAAATACAAAACTTAAAACTATTGAAATAAATGGTATGGAACTCCTCACGCTCTATTGTTTAAAAATGGAGATATTTACTCAAAACTCGTAATATATGTGAAACGAACTAATACAAACATTTCTCCTAAGAGGTTTAGGGAAGAATAACAAACTTTTTGAGAGACTTTATCACTTTATTTCATTGAAGATTTATTGCGTTAAGACTTAAGTAGTATTTCTTTACAACTTAAAGCTCACAAAATTGTATTAATATATTTGCCGATATCTCAGAAAATGTTAGTTTTATAAAAACATATTTCATATAAAAAATATTTTTAATAGTGCAATGATAAGTTATTTGTATCTCAAATTGTTGCGGAGATACGAAAATTTCAGCATCTGTAAAGTACCCTGAAATTCATTTTTCACAGGAAAATGAAAATAGCCAGTTTATTTATAATCTTAATCAAAGCCTAAATACCAATTTTAATCAAAATTGTTAGTCAATTAGATGAGATTAGATGAGAAATTGATGTTTTCTCTTTTTGCCCTTTTTTAAACTACTCTTAATTTTAAGTTTAAACAGACACACAGAGAGACGGCACTGCAAAAACCACTTTTTAGGGTTCGGGGGGTCATGAGATGTCGACATCCATCAACATTTCACGTTAGATTTTTTTTACAGTTGCAATACTTTACCTTTAGTGTTCGAAAAGTTAAATATATTTATATGTATTTATATCTGCGTATAGCTTGAAAGTTATTGGTTTTATAAAAATATGTTTTGAATAAAATATTTGTATTATAAATATATCTACATATTTGTAATGATAATTTCATACATCAAAGAGTTACGGAGATATTATAAAAAATGATAATTTTACCCATCAGATCCGGATCCCAAGTCATTTTGCCGAAATATTGAGAGTAGCCATTTTGTTTGTAATATTTATAAATGTTTTGAAATGAAATTTAATAAAAATCGTTAGAGTCTATTTTGAGAAAATCGGCTTTTTCTCTTTTTGCCTTTAAGTAAACTACCCTTAATTTTAGGATTAGATATCCAATTCCAAAAAGCCTTGGGGGAAAACCTATGAAAACCCTAAATACTAAATTTTGTAAATAGTTTAGGCTCTAGTTGGAGGTACAGACTCACAGACACGGAAATTCAAAATCCCCTTTTTCGGATTCTGGGGTCATGAAACGTCGAGATTCATCAAAATCTCGAGTTCGATTTTTTTTACGATCACAATACTTTCTCTACCTGTAATATATTATTATTATTATTATTAATTATTATTAGCACCGCGTCTTACTACCGTTCGGGTTATACGCACTTACGCTAATGTGTAATGGTAGGGTGATTGTGAGATGAAATGAAGGACCTACAGTTTAACGTGGAATCCGAACCACGGTGGTGGCCTGGCATTCCCCACATTCACAAGATGTCTTGTCAGAGGTGAAGGAAGGGTTTGGCAATCAGATAAATCTGTGCCTGGACCGAAGATTGAACCCTGGACCCCAGCACAGAAGTTCCAACACCACCCTAGGACCACCAGGTCACCTACTACACTAATTAAAAATCTAATAGTGCCCATTACTAAGCAAATATAAATTGTTTGGAAGATAAGGCCAACAGCTAACGGGTGATGAATAAATACTAATAGGTATCATGATATGATTATTAGTGATATAACAATTAGATACAGAAGGTAGTTTAGCTAAAATGTTAATTTTGGGGATTAATTATGATATTATTTTATATTTACTTCTGAAGTTTTATAGGTATTACTTACATATGACTTAAAATATGTATATTTTTTTAAATATTAAAACTAATGATAAATGTGTGGTGAAATGACACAAATGATTAAAAAATTAGTTAACGATAGAGCTAGGATCAAAATATCTTATTAGGCCTCAACGTTCATTAAATTAAATTCTTGTAATTAATACTATGGATTAATTTTTATTGTCCTACACATTTTGAGACAAGATCAACATTTTTATAAGACGATTTTACTTTCTAAAAAAAAAAAATGTATAGCCAAAGGTTTTTCCTTACACATTCTAATGTTTTAGATGCCTCCGAACTCAAAGTGGATTTCTTTTGTCCCTCGATATGTTTGAAATTTATATTTAGATGATCTAGGTTTTACCTTGAGATGAAACCGTTATTTTGATTTTACTTCTAAAATTAATATGTCTTATTTATTTTCCCCAAAAAGTGACTTTATATTCAAAATGTGTATCAGGAGAGGTTCTTGCATTATAAATTACATTGTATTTGGTCTTTCTTGAAGAAAACTTTATTCCCATATGCTATAACTATCAAACCCGTTTCTGTGGCCTAATGATCTAAGGATTCAATCTCGCGTTAGATTGACCTGATGAATACGGGGAAATCGGGTCTCAAATCTTGGTTGGGTTTACTGAGGGTTATTTTAATTAAATTGTTTCCCACTTCCTTCCACGCAAATACCACCTCTAAAATATTTCTTTCCTCATCCCTACCTCATTATAGTAATTAAATGCATATAGCCTGAACAGCTATATATACACTTATTAAATAGTAAAGCCAGTGGTATATTACAATGAGGAAAATAAGATTAGTAGTAAATGAAATAATAAATGAGTAGTAACGAGACAATAAATTAAGTAAATATTTAAATTATATACAGAATGTATTAGTATGTACAGAAAATATTACACAAATAATTATATTTATAAATCATTTTCGTCTCAGTATTTCTTTGTATATGACATTCTTCGTAACAATTTGGCACGTTTAGTTTGTCGTTGATTTTTTTCCATTCTTAACGAATATGTGGACCCCAGTAAACTATCGTAAATGGCTGATTCAGACATAGAATTTATGTTGCAAAAGACTGGATTTGGAAGGTAGTTCTTTACTTTGGCAAGGGATTAACATTAGATATGTTTTTGTCATTGTGAATCCTAATGAAAGTGGAAATTGCTACCTAACCAACTTAAATGATAGAACAACAGCATCATTTGAGTCAATGGAAAGCTTGCAATAATTACTTGCTACCCGGAGGATGATCCTGTCAAACAGTAAGACAGAACGCAGTTCTTGTTCATCTAATCTACTCGAATACTAGTTCCGTTGTTGATACATTTAGATGTGTTCAGAATTCACAATAAAAGCACCATTATCTTATTTTGGATTTCATATCTTGATTGGGAGGCCACTTAACTCCGTGGTATTGAAATACTACGTTCAAAACTAGCTCATCTTTCGCGTATCAGTCACGATGGAATCCACACTGTGGTAAATTTTTTCTTGCTCGTCAATTTGGGCCAAAATTGCGTAATTGATAGCTGCACAATCTTCATCGTGAGATGCGATAGTTGCTTCCTTTACAATCTCATTTTCCAATAAGGTTTAGGAAAGCGGGCTTTATACGAACAAAATCACTGACGAAATCTATGTTTAAATAAATGTGAGCAAGTCTATCAAGTAAATTAATAACATCATTAGGTGCGTTGCTTGGTAACGGGAGAATTTCGTTGCCCAATCTGAAAATATATTCCGTAAATACATTTTCTCTTTCATTGACATGAATATTTTTTATCACGAAGAGATTTTGGACTTTAGGTCAAAGTGAGCTCACTCATCTGGGAGTGTCTTTCTGAAGTTACCACACATACAAATTACTTTTCCACCGAATGGCTACAAGCTGTTTTAAGTCAAGTCTTTGTACATTTGTTTAGAACTGGAAGTACTGAAGATTGAATCGTACTGGCCTCATCCATGATTGCGAGTCCAAATTTGATCATTTGGCCATCTGCGACCCAGGACGTGATTGATAAAATTGATGCATTCCAGCACTGGAATGAGGAGTTTAAATTGATTGTGTATCATTCGACCACCTTCAATTGAAGATGCTGCAATTCCAGAAAATGCAACTGAAAGATATTTTGGTTCTTTGCCGCGGACATATTATGCTTAGCGCCATCTAGGGCTGGAATTCCTGGCCTAGCCGTCTCAGGAGTGGTACTGATGAATACGTTTAGCGCCGTCTATGGCTGGACTTTTTGGCTGTCCACCCACAATTTAGCCGTCACGAGAGCGGCTCTAAGGCTCAGCTTCTTTGTGTGCTCGTTATGTATAGCGTTGATATAACAAATTATTAAGAGATATTTCTACGCTTTAGGGTCCATACTCGCTTTAATTTCTAGGCTGAGGAGACAAGATGAGAGTCGCAAGCTACCAACAAACCGTGTCGTTGGTCTCACGGTCTTAGGAGGCGGGCTTGCATTAGACAAGGCTGCCAGTGATAGGTAGTTGGAGGTCCTCAAATCTCTAATGGTTACTCTAGGGATACCTTATTCATCCTCTTTACACGAAATTTCGGGAGCATTTCCTCTAAATAACCTTCATAAGACCTTCTGACCAGTGTAATGAACTTACTAGTTTAAAAAGAAATTGTGAATATATCGTATTTCTCCCGCATATATATATAAGTCGTATGAAGATATCCGAGAAGGGTAGCAAAGGTGCGAAACAAAAAAAACTTTCGTCGTATATAAAACATGGTGTTTTCTACTTAGTAGTCAACTTTCAGAAATGTACTCATGGGTGTTTGTAAAGTTACCGCCACACACAAACACACACACCATTTAGTGGGGAAATGTACACATACCTGTGGTAACGTGTTCCAAAGCGTTATAGGCCTACAAACATTACACCTGGTCCCTGTAGACGGTGAAGTCTGAGAGTTTTAATCCCAGCCTTGTGCATTGAGGGTGGTTTTCTACATGATATTTATCTAGATTTACCCATATTTTTGTTCATGCTAGTACTGATGTCCTTCTAAGTTACCAACCTCATTCCTACCTTCTAGATTAAGGTTATCTGACCATTAACATTTTATTGCATAATTTTAAAAATGTATAGTTATAAGCTATAAAAATAATGATTCACCGATTTCAAATCATTACAGTTCACGAGCTATAAGGGGTCAAACTTGATATTGTATGCTTTTCCCGTATCATTGTTAAGGTAAAGTAATTAATTTATAAGGCTGAAATTTAGTATAACTAAACATTCATGTGAGGTGTATAGAATTACATATTTATTGCATTAATATTACTATAGTATTTAATATTAAAATAATTCATATTATAGATTTCATTTAACTATTTTAATATATATTAATAATTAATATAATTATTTCATTATTTCACCTCATATGAATGTCTTGGTATATTAAATTTCAGCCGCATACATTAATTACTTTACCTTAACATTAGTACAGGAACAGCATTACATTGCAAGTTTGACCCTTATTACTCGTAAGCTATAATTAATTTAAATCATCAAATCAGTATTTACAGCTTATATAATTGCACGCTTGTTAAAATTGTGCAATGCATTTTTATTGTCAAATGACCATATCTATAATCGTTGTTTTAAAATGTACTAATTAAAACTATGAAAGTTAGTGGAATACACATTTGTAAGTGGTATAATTATTTTTGATATACTTTAATCATTTATGTTTTCCTGTTTCCAGTTGGTCATTATATTTGTTGTGCTTTAATTTTGTAATAATGAACTAAGTCCACATCGGTGTTTGCATTGTCTGACGCGTCACTCTTGTCACGTTCCTAGAAAACCGGGAGAGCCAAGAAAACAAAGGAAATTTCACACACAAAATTAACTAAAAATATACTGGAATATTCCTATATTTGAAATGTTAAACTGTAAGCTTGAAATATAAATATTTTCATATAAAAAAAACCTAATTGAAGAAATAATCACATTGATTTGAATATATGTCTCTTTTTTAGCCTTGAAATATTGGATTGCATAAAAATACATGAATTTCCCCATTACTGTCAAATCATCCCCTGTGTTTAACAGCAACGGCATTACTTGACAATAGTTATTTTTCGAAAAGGAATATTTCATCCCTCCAATATTTTCTAAAGTACAGTATCTAAAAAATGGGAATTCCTTATTGATAACCCGGAAAACACAAGGAGTTTTGGGTTAAGAAAATAGTGGTAGCCCCTGTAAACTGGACTACCGATGAAGGGGAGATTGGGGTTTGAGTCCCGGTTGGGTATACTGAGGTTGTTTTTCTCCTACATGCTTTCCCCACTATACCACGCAAAGCTTAGTACATTTACTCTAAATACTAACTTCCTCATCCCTATGCCACTAGTGTAATTAATATATACAGCTTGATACAAATTATGTTTTTGCTTAGCGTTCGTTATTTTAATTCTTATGTTAATCAACACACTGTTTAGAGTTGATGAAAAATATACCCGAGATATAATCACATGAGCAGCATGAACTTCAACATGCTAACAATATCTAAAACAAGGTATTTAAAATACATAATTTGCTCCCTCGCATGATTTAACAATACAATGTTTAATTTAATTTAAAATAGACTAAACTTAATCAACTATCTAATTTTGTTTCAATATTTTTCTTTTATTAAAAGTTTGAACAAATTAAGGGGGTTTTATATAAACTATGCAGACATTTTTTAAAAGTGACATGATTTTTAATTAGCGCCTTTTTTTTTATGGAATACGGAATTATTTGTTATTTTTAATTTCTATGGTTAATGCAGCTGCCTCAGAGACTGTAGCCGAGTAAAATTTTTTTTATCACCGTGTCTTACTACCCGTTTGGTTTATACGCCTATGTACTAATTACATTAATGGGCTAGGGATTAGGAAGTATTAATTTTGGGGAAATGCACCCGCGTTTGCTTGGAGGTAGAGTGTAAAGTCATTTAGGATAGCCCCCCCCCCCCTTTCACTGCACCTGACCGGGATCTCTCCATCTTCGGCAGTCTAATCCAACACGAGAGGAGCGCGTTAGACCACGCGGCCACCGAAGCGGGTCCGAGTAGTATTGTTTACTTAACTTCTTAATTCGGGTTAAGAGGAACGGCTTTGTGATATAATAATTAGATAAATTAATATTAAGAAACTGCACTCCTATAGTGATGGCGGGTAATCATTCATCCACTAGATCTAATTACCTATAAAATTGTATATTCCAAAACAATTCACACAAATTTTGAGTTTTGAATATTTCAAACGAATGGTCGGATTTCCATTAAAATAAGTTAAATTAATATACAAATCAAAAATAAATGTTTATAATGTCATACGTCATGCCATACTCAATAATTAAAGTGATCACTTTTTTCAGGTCCTTTATATTTTTACTCTCCTATAAATATAGGAGGTCATTTTTGGCCCCTCTGATTTTTAAAATATTGTTTAGCTGATAATATAACATTAGGATATGATAATGTGGTTATCCTTTGTACTTTACCCTTACAGGACAAGCGATGTTTTTATACCAGTCATGTCTCAATTTGCTCACCCACCCCTCTTTCTCGCTGTACTACGATAGTCCAGGGATGGGTGACAAGCGTTGCAGCCTGATGAGTGGAATGTTAAAAAAAAAGTATCGTTCGTCTGGTAGACAGAAGCTATTTTGTATGTTTTGTAAAAAACAGCGGGGACCCCCTACCCTCTTTTTTTCCCTGATTGCTCTGCCCTTGTTTCGACGATCTCCCTAGAGCGCAAGTAATTCTGGAAGTAATGGGCAAGTACCGCTTGGAACTTGCTATCTCTCTCTCTCTCTCTCTCTCTCTCGGCACTTTGTAACGAAATGGTAGCATATTTTATCTGTGTTCCGCTGGCAGTTCTCAGTATGCTGCTCTCCAGTCGGTTCCCTGTTGACCTATTGGCTCGACACTAGGTTTATGCTCCTGACTGTGTCCACCTTCTTTTACTTCTTTTATTCGCCTCGAGGGGTTATCGTAATCAAACACTCAACAACTGAGGGTCTGGGAATTGTTTGTAGATAGGAATATATATTTTAGGTTATGGTTCAACATTTTAAGTCTAGTACTGGATCAAAAGGTTTATATATGTATTCTCTTTTAGGGTGGCAAAGCCATCGGAAATATTGAAAACCTAGAAATGTCAGGGAGTACAAAACTGTAATTTGTAATTTGTCAGGGGAAAAAAAAAAACTTGACTGTGTCTGAAAAAGAACTCTCTTTGTTACATCTTATTCAAACACTTTTTTGGTTTAATATTTTTAGTGAATTTTAAAAATATTTCTTTGAAACAAATTCAGTATTTTTTTAACATCCTTATCAATTCAGAAATGTGTTTTAAATAAAGGAAATGTGGATTTTTGAATAGAAGGAAAGTGATTTTCTTAGAGATTTTGTGAACGCCTTTTTCTCTTCGGTTAAGAGACGATTCAAGATGGCTCAGTAGTAGTGCGCTTAGCCAAAGCTCCTGGGTTCGATTCCCGTGTACGGGTTGTAATTATTCAGTTAATTGAGTTGATTCCAGTCTCGTGACTGGTCTTGGCGATATCAGTTAGAATAAGGACATCGGTTTTTGTTATGAAACCAAAATTAAGTCCATTGATAACCTTGCTCATGTGTTCCAAATTATGGTTTTGATCATGATTAATAGCTATCCATTCTTGTAAAAACAGTGGAATTGAGATCAGTGAAACAGTTTTACCACATTTTTTTAAAAATACAGAAAGATTGACAAATAATTATTTTAAATTAAAACAAACTTCTAAACTGATCCCACTCTCGCTTCCAGTAAGTAAACAACGAAGGAAGTCTCTTTTCGTCATGTTTTCTAGTTTCCGAATTAATCGGCCGTAATTTGGGCTATTCATTGTCAAACTCCTAACACTGCACTAGCACTCATACAACATTTAACAAAGGTCCAGTCATCACGAACCTTTCATTCACTATTTTTACTTTCGCTTCACCCCTCAGAGAAAGAAGTAGTCAAGAAATCGAACTCGAAATTTTTATAAATGTTGATGTTTCATGACCTAGGCCTTACCATTTATTTTTATTTTATCTTATCATTACTTTTTTGACCGATTAAGATAATTTAGGTTACACTAAAATATTATTTAAAAGTACTTGATATTTGTGAGCTTAGAAGACTTAAAGATAAACGTTTAACGACTATGTCGTTTTCGACTAAAAACTACTGCGAGATCGACAAGTTGCCGACCCCAGCCCTAAATCTGTATTTATCAATTTAAGTATAAAAAGAGGCTCACGCAGTGCCATACTGTCACTCGATTCCATGCACTCTTCTGTCCGTCACCGAGTCTAACATCTTTCTGTTGTGTTCCTATTCATTAAAGTGCGTGCCATGGGGCTTTAAGGTCCGTGTCATTAGAAGGGTAATTTCCCCTTTGTGTTTCCCTCGGCTGAGTGTCTCTTTCATCTCCACCGCCTCGAACAAGATGATGATGACCTTACAGGCCGCTGTTTGATGGTGGTAGAAATAAACCATACCTTTCTCCTAGCTACACCTATCTCCTAGCTACGCCATTTAAATTGATTGGGGTAGGTAAGCGTTAGGTATGGCAAAGATATAGGTATGGTTTAGTTATACCCCTTTAAGTCTCCCCACCACGAACCAAGAGATAGAGCCAGGGTGACGATACGTAGACTACTGCTTTCAGCAAGACAGCTCAGGTCACTACTGTTTTTAAGGGGCCATATCCTCAAAAGTACTTCTTTTTGAAGTTCAAAAGTTATTTAAACGTGCAATGACATTATTAAAGTTTCTATCTAATAATTTTTTGTGATGTTTATAAATCCCTATGAAAGGGGAAGGACGTGTACACTTAATTTCTCCCACAAAAATCCTACTATATAGTAAGTAATGTAGGACTACGGTTCGGCCAGTCTGACAAGCGTATGAGCGACTGGATGACCAAACTGGCGAGCGCGTGATTAGCAGATAGCTCTCGATAGTTGTTGACGAGGAGGCAAAGGTTCGAATCTTGACTCAGTGAACTGTGGGTGGTTTTTGACAAGTGATCTATTGTTGTGGTTTTTTCATACTCTCTCCACGCTAATGGTGATTCTTATTTGTAAAGGCCTACTTTAGTTATAATATTGAAGTATTAACATATAAAGTCTATATATATACATAAATCTTATCAATAAAATTAGGCCGTCAGTAGCAAGTGTGCAAAACCTATCGATAGTAATAAAATGTCAAAATGAGAAGTTTTCCTAGCACTCAATGAACCAACATATAATAATAATATTGCCTAGCGCCTGTAAAATAGACTGTACAGGGTCGAGCGCGCTCGCTCACCCAGCCTGGCCGTACCCTAACCAGTTCTATTTTTCAAGCGCGAGCGCTCGTTCACTTGCCCAGCCTGGCCATACCCTAACCAATTATATCTTTCAAGCGCGCGCGCTTTGTCGCTCGCCCAGTTTGGCCGTACCCTAACCAGTTATATCTTTCAAGCGCGCGCGCTCAGTCGCTTGCCCAGTCTGGCCGTACCCTAAGTTCTACATTTTTGTTACATTCATATATCAAAGATAGTTCTTCATATACGGTAATATATTATTTGTACCTAGAGTTGCTTTGCTTTAAATACTACGTATTTTTATAACTGTTGTATTGAAGTGTTAGTTTGAAGTACTTAGCAACCAATATCCTAAATACATTCATAATCAATGATAGAAGTTGTTTAAATTTAAATGTAGGCCTATTTGTGTGTTTGGACGAACAGAGTTTTTCTTTACATACATTTATTTGGTTCCTTGAAAGTGACTTTGAAACTTATACTCTTTTAATGTAATCTATGCTTTAACTACTTTATTTCTCTGTTACGTTATTATTTTCCTCAATTTACCCTCACCCTATTATTTTGTGTGTGTGTTTTTAACACTTAGGCCTACGTACATAGCATGTTTTACATATTTTGTTGTTCTTGCTTTAAAAAAACAAGCTCACCTTAGATATAGCTCACAACCAACCCTCTCTCCCCTATTCCCCCACACTATCAATTTTGACTAAAATAACATGAAGTAAGCCTCTTTTACTTTTTTAATTTATTTTTATTGAAAACTCACCCTATCTCCCCATCATGTATCACCACCTTTTTTGGCTGTACAATAATTATCTTAATGTGGTAGGGATGATTGAAAACAAACTTTACATACCACGATCGGATTCGAACACAGGCCTTCCCGCCATCAAAAAACCAGGCCAAACTAGGTTGACACTTAGACCGCGTAGCGGCCACTAATAAACGTCACAGATAATTTTTCACCAATTTGAACTTGTATAAAACACCTGATACCAGACAAATGTGAATGTATTTACTTTAGTACAGTAAAAGTCCTATAATCTGGCAGCCATTGGTTCAGCACACTCGATAGTCAAGAACAAGCACGCGTAGTCCCCTCCCCTCCCCGTCCCTCCCCCCACACCAGCGACATTCGTCTGTCCGTCTTTGGTCACAAAATTGTGTTTAGTTTTTTACAAGGTGTTTTCTTGAACTAATAAAAGTATTGAAATAGCTGAAGGAATGAAACCGAAACATTACTTACAAACCAATAACCATGACTGGTTTTTAATTATTTTTTCTCGTTTTTATCAGAGTATATAGTTATAGTTGGATATTTTGGCATATTGGTAATACAGCATTGCTGAAGTCACGATCGTGCCGGATTATCGGGAACTTAACATAGGTAAGAGGATATATATCTTATAAAAAATGCAACAGCATTTGTCTTGAGATAGAATAGAAAAATCAAGTAATATTTGTATAATATTTTGAATTGATTTAGTCTGTTACTGTTCCTTAGTTAAGATAAAAGGAAAACTGCGCTTGTGTTGTTGGTCCCTTGCAGCATCGCATACACACGACACCCGCTGTTTGTATCTCCAGTCAGAGGTCACCTCGCATTGTGTTGCCCACGACCTTGATACTCCTCTCCCTTTCCCCCTCACATACAGCTGGGAGCTGCCCGCGGGCATCCCTCGTCATGATTACAGTCGACAACAAATCTTTGATCGGAGCGCGCGTTCAACGCCTTTTGTTTAGTTGACCATCTGAGTTTCCTGGCCACCTTTCTTACTACCCGTCCGATCTATACTCATTTTAGTTATGCTAATGGGTCTTGGATGAGGAAGGAAAGAGTAAAAACATTTGGAGATAACTACTCTTAGTACATCTGGCCAGGACTCGAACCCCGATTACCTTCCCTCATCCTTTCCGGTTTTCTTCACCCCCTACACCATCACAACAAAGCAAACTAGATTAGCGTGACGCTTAGTCCGTATGCCCACAGATTCGATTGTGGTAGGATATATAAAAGAAAGCGATGCTGATTTGTTGTGTCCGGACACCTAAATCATGTATTAGTCGAGTCCGTCCTGTTTGAAAGAAGAGTTTGGCCATAGAGAAATGTATATTCCTTTCTCTATGGTTTGGCCAAGTCATCCCCCACATTTTTTGGATGCTATCTTAACTTTATTCTTATCAAAATAAAGACTAGGGTTTTTGTTTTTTCTCCAACTTTATCATTTGCTCCCATATTAATACCTCTTTTCCATGTTTTTACTTCCCAGACTCTTTATACTCCTACACCTGTATATTCCCGACTGTAGGCTTACTTTACACAACTGTTTCTTGTTTGATGTGTACTGACGAAGAATTGAGCCACACACTAAGGGGAAATATAATTTTTCAAAATTTAGTCGGTGAGCTGGACCATATTGAAGGCTAAATAATTGTCATCAAGTCGTCTGTAAAACATCCAAAGGACATCGCTAAAGTATTAAAAAAAAGGCAGTCCAAAAAAGTATTATAAAAATAACTGTCCTCGGAATTGGTGTCCCGGTACACTATAGTGAGGCCGAAAATTTGAATTTTCTTACAGCCTTACACCAATTTATACCCAAGTAAAATCGGCAACCTCTTATTTGTGCAGCTGGCCACACTTCCTCTACTGAAATATGTTTTGCTGCTTCAAAATCTATTTAAAAAAATTGATAGTGTGCGAATGTGTCGCTGAGAGAATTGAGGCGATACAGCCGACTAAATGTTGGAACGCTCGCGCATGTGTGGGTTTCCGTTTATTCGGCAACAAGAAAAATACTATAACATACATGTCCTCTTTAGATCGTGGATTGAAACAAAATGTGGGTGAAGAACTCGGGACAGCTTTTGAAACTTCACACGAAACTTTCAAATTGTTCCGTGGAACAAAAAACTATAGAGCTTACGTGATCGTTCATAAACACATTTTTAACAATTATTGGTCTTTATGCCCATCACATCGAACGCGACGTGCGTTTCCTCTGCGCTAGTAAGCAACTAAAGATAGACAGAAGAACTATCACGTATGTTATCCTTGATGAATGTCAACTCATCGCCGTGAGAGTACATACAGTCCCTTGTTTCATTTCCATACGAAGAATTTTTGAAGACTTTGAAGAAATATTTTCTAAAGCTTTCCTGTTTAAGGAATTGATTGACTTCTTTGCCTTTCTCACGGATATGTTCTGTGTGGCTTTCAAGTATAGAATTACTTGAAGACAGTTTTAAAAACAATGACATGTGCTCTTGCATCAAATCCCTTGTTCCACATAGCCTTTAAGCATTATATGAAACCAGAACTTGTACCCGTCGATCACTATCAGAGGCTTTCACTTCTCACTTTTCATAAAATTCATGATAATAACGAAACGGATATCAGTAAAAAAAACACTAGTGTAAACATCCTCTGTAAAAAATGAGGGACTCAACTCATACAGCCATACAGTCTTAAACTGCGTGGACCCAATTCAACTGTCTCTATATTCTTCAACTAATCCTAGGTATCCAACTCATACGCGTGCAAAGAAAGAACCGTGATATATATATATATATATATATATATATATATATAATGAGCTACATGAAACAGGACGAACAAAGTAAAATGTGGGGCCTCCATTTTAGTTTGACAATAAAATTGTATAGTTTGGTCATAAAAGTTTTCGCTTTTCGGTCTAAGTCCAACTTTTTTTTTTTTTTTTCGTTCTGACGGACATTGTACCTCTTTCATTTTAAGAACCACCATAAACTTATACACAAACATATACATTAGAATACTAACCAAACAATTCACACAACACACAAACATTTTATTATGGCTAGTATAAAAACGTACTTGATAGAAACTTTGATTTTCCCAAAGCAAACCTAACCTTCCTTACATGGTTTTTCCACAGTTTCTTTCACCAGTTGCAATACATGTAAGCTAAGTAGAGAATAACAGAGCGATACATGTAAATCAACTAAAGAGTCAATGAAGCATGAAATCAATGCATGCAAACTAAGTATAGCGAACTAAGTAGAGTCAACCGAGCATGTAATAATTACATTCGAGTTATGTAAAGAGTTAAAGAGGATGCAATCAATACATTATGACCCGCTTCAGTGACCGCATGATCTAAGGCGCTACTCTCGCAGAGACTAGACTGCTGAAGACAAGGAGATTGGGGTTTGATCCCAGTCGGGTGTACTGAGGGTAGTTCTGTCCCAAATGGTTTTCCACTCTCTTTGCAAATGCGGGTACATTACCTCTAAATTCAACCTTCCTGATCCCTTACACATTAGTTTAATTACTTCACTGGCGTATAACCCAAACGGGTAGTAAGATCTGGTGCTAAAAATACATTATGAATTACGTATAGAGTTAACAGAGCATGCCAGTACGTGAATAGTCAACAGTGGGTACAAGACACCCCCTCTCCCTCCCCCCCATGACACTCCTCAATACACAGCATGCAAATGTTGATCAGGATTTGAAGCTTTTATTTGCTTTGTTTACCTCTTGGATTGCTATATATCGGTGTCATGAATATGTATAGAAAATTAAACTATATAGTTCCACTGCAGTCTGGAGATATATTATTTTTATTTTGCAAAAAAAAAAAAAAAAAATGGAAGAAAAATTACAAAAACCCTTTACCTTTTCTCGCCTCCCCTTACTTACACCCAACCTTAAGAAAATAGAAACTGTGGAAATTGTTCGTTTCCTGTAAAAGCAATTGGTTAGTCAAACAAGAAACAGCAGGATTGTGCATTTCTGATCATGTAGCATATCTTGTTTCCCGAAGTTTAGAAATAGTTTCTAGAAGGCAAATCTCGAATAATCGATACTCTCAAACTAAAATCCCCAATGGCGTTCCTGCCGAGGTGAAACGGTTCCTTGTGGCCACAGTCACAAAGTATCAATCCGCGCGGGAAGTTTACCAGCAGAGTTTGGGGGAATAGAAGTCGGGTCGCATTCTTGTGGAGTGGACGAGATCTTGGGATTGGCTCTGTATCCAAGTAGAGAATGTGTTGTGGTGCCCTTTACTGGCACCGCCGCAACTTACATCAACTTGTTGTTACATTGGAGCCTGGCTGTGCATTCGATGAATGCTGTGTGGAGTAGAGTAACTATTTCCTCTTTTGCATTACTTGCAGCGAGTAAACAAATGATTGGTGAAATAAACAAACCGAAACGAGGACGGAAGGGAGCATTAGGTTAGGTACCGTATTTTTACACTTTTTACTGAACCAAAATTTTTTTTTTCTACAAAAATAAATAAAAATAAACATTCTACAGTAAATATGTTTTGTTAAATTTTTGACACATGACATTCTCAACAATTCTTTTATATTTCTAATTAACTTTCCGAAATTTGAAAATAAACTTTTTAAAATAATAAGAAAAGACTTAAAAATAAATTGGTAATACATTTTAAACATTTTATTTTACTAATTTACTTTTAAGTCCTGGCTTGTATTATATCTTAAATTTTATTCTTACTTACAATCTTGTTTCGAATATTTTTAAATGATGTTAAAACTATATATTATACACAAATACCGCGTTGCCCAAGACAAATATAAATGAAGTGTTTGGATTACTGTGTGTAGAAAACCAAACCAAACTAATTCACTGACGGAATATTTCACTCATCTTGCTCATAAAATATGGTTTTGTTATAAAAACTGCAAAATTAATTACCTTAGCTAGTGTTTACTTCCATCTCACCTCGAGTCAAAGCAACCGTTTCGTTTGCATCCGATTGTTTCGACGTAGCGTGTATGTATGTATGTATTAGAATTGCCATTGAATTTAGACACACAAAGAATACCCTATAACATAGGCTCTTACGGTTGAATGAATTATTATTTGAGGTATTTAATATGTACTTTCTGAACCTACAGATTATATCAGCACACAAGAATTTCTTTAAGCGAGAGTGAAAGGGCCTGCCAATTTTCCTTGTAAAGGTATTATCACATACCTTCCAGTGTTCTGTTCAAGCCACAATCAACATGGGACCGACGACCTTACTTCCCTTCCGAAGGAAGTTGTGCAATAGATTTGTATCGGCCAAAAAATATCCGTTGAACCCACGGTAATCGGGCGAGTAATCTACTCCAATACCACCAAGGTTGACTGTTTAGTGAAATTTAAATACTATAATGTCGCCGCTAGAAAGCATTATTACGAAGGTCTGACTGAGGGGCAGAGATTCACAATATTTTCTGATCGTTTCCTTCAGACCGCCTGTTTGGGAGGGGCGACAAAGAAATAAGAAGAATCTTGGTAACCGCCTGAGAAAAATTTATTAGGGCTAGAGAACACTAGCGATCCTGGTGGAGAGAAGAATCACTTCTACCTGAAGACGGGCGACTTCTTGACGCTTATATTCAATCAAATTCTCAAACGAACACAGCTATAAAAGCTACTAGATCTAGTTTCAAACAATAAGATCTGCAGCTGTCACTTTGAATTTTTATCAATGATAATATATCAAAATATTACCATTGTTATTTGCAAAAAAACATGTTTGCGTTTTCTAAAAGACCCTTTCAATAAAAATTGGATTGAACCTCAAACTAAACTACGAGCTGATAATTCTGTTCCCATCGTAGCAAACGTGTCAATAAATAAGCTTAATACCCTATCATCTGTTTTATTGAATCTTTCATTCCATAAAGTTTATTATAAAAGCTATGTACTTTAACCACTTCAACTTACTGTACAACGACCTTTAAAACAAATCACATCTTCTGATGTGTGTGTTTGAAATAAATGAACAGTGATAATATTTTACATCAATTTGGATTGGCACAGTCATGAAATTATCTTGATCATAAAATATACATGTGAGTCCCCCAAACTGTGCATGCCTTATGACCTTGCGTCACATTTCATTTAGGGTTTACGATTCATGTATCTTTTAAAATTAGTTTTATTTTGTCTCAAAAATTTCCTTTCTTTCGTATTTCATGCCATGAGCACAAACATTGTATCATATTGTAAAATCATTATTGTCATTCGTTTGAGCACATGAGAAATTTAACAGCTTAAACATCCATTTGTGTGGTCGAATGGTTTTAGCCGTCACACTCGCAATAGACTGGACCACCGATGACGGGGGGATCATGGTTTTAATCCTGGTCGGGGGAGCTGAGGTTGTTTTTCCACTCTTCCAACACGCATATGCAAGTACACTCCATTTTGATTCACTCGTCCTAATTCCTACCCCACTAGCGTAATTAGTTCATATGCGTATATTTATTATTTATTTCCCCCCGAAATATGTGAAAGAAAGAATATGAATGTGAATTATAATGCATGCCTATATTTTCTGTAATGGGTTTTGTTCTAACAAGTTAATATTTCTCAACTCAAGCACTACTTTGTTAATATACCGTTTAAAAACTGAAACATGGAATTAAGCAATTCTGCTGCAACGGCACGAGAGTATGTAACAATAGTAATAAAGCTGCGTTGTTGGTGGGTGCCGGGCTAGTGCTATTTTGTCAGCTTAACAGGGAAAACAAAGTTAATGAAGACATTCATATGCAGATTTTCCGGTTGTCGGCGCTAACAGTTTTCAAGCGCGCCAGGCAACGTTTCTGCAGTCAGGGTGAATAATCTCCGCGGTTAGAGGCTGAACCTCAGCGCCGTAGGGTACGTAAGTGATGGCGCCGCGCAGCTTGGGAGACGTCCGCTATTTGTAGAACGTAGCGGTGTGTTTCTGTTGAGAAATAACTTGAATCCATTGTACTTGACGGGTATTCAAGGGTATGGTTGCATCAATTTCACTGAATGGGGGCAAGCAGCAAAATAGACCGTGCATTTTATTTTTTCTTAGGAACTAACGAATACGTACAGAACAAATTTTTAAAACATTTATTTCTATTGATTTTTTTTGGACCACACGTGTGTGATATATCTACATTTAATTATGTTAGTGGAATAAAGATGACGCAAGTATCATTTATAGGAGATTTATTCGAATTTACATGGAGAGAGATTGTATAATAATTTAAAGAAGTTCAGCCTTAGTACACCCGACAGGGATTTGAATCCCTACCTACTTGCAAACAGCTAACTAGACCATCTCTAAGTTTTATCCATGTGCCCACTGATATCTACTTGGACAAACACAAAAATTAGGTGCGTATATAGACGCAATACCGATTAAGTAACTTGAATTTTCTGTTATTTCAGCACACAGTTTTATTTATCACCAGTATTAGCTATGAACAGTTTGCACGACTGACTCTGAATCGGGAGGCAGAGTTTACATCCCGGCCGGATTCACTGCTAACGTGGAGGTTGGGATGGTTTTATATCCTTTGTCCAAAAGGATATTGATGCAGTTCCTACAAAAAAAATTACCCTCAACCTATCTTAAGGCGATTGGCCCCTTTCATTTGGCGTGGAAATTCGGAGCCATGGGAACAAACGGTTATCTTCAAGAATTTTGATTGTTTTGCAATTTTTTTTCCAGAAACGGTTTGTTCAAGAATAGAAGCATGTTGATTAAGTTATACTTTTTATATACATACCTCCTTTATAATTCTAACAGTGATAAAATATCGATCAAATTGGCATTCTTTTAATAGAAAACTGCCAGCTCCATAAAAAATAATAAGAAAATGTAAAAATTAATAAACATCGATACATTATCTTAGAAGGGTTGTTGAAAATATTAACATAAATATTTCACTCGTTTTCGAGAAAACATTTATTTCCAAACGCATGATTTTTCCGCAAGACCTGTCTGGTAGCTAGCGCCATCTACGGTTTCCTTGATCCATCTGTCCTTGTTGGCGCGGAGGGATACTTCGGTTGGTTGTGAGGCCACGACACTCCTTTCAACCTCCCGCCCACTTCCCACAAAAAAAGGTTTTAGACTTGCACTCGACAGGGCCAAGAGCCTTAAGTATTATAGAATAGTAATTTACTGATTGGTGGCACTCATTAATGGACTAAACAACATTTTCGCTAAATGCCAAGGCTTCAGACATCTTTAATATTGATGGATGAGGAATGCCGGTAAAAGCAATATTAACATAGGGCCGTATGCAAGAACGCCACTAAGAGGCCGCTTAGGCGTTGACCTGCTTACGTGAAAGAACGCGAGTGGTGCGGGCGACTTCCAAGCGTCTGACGCGATTAAATATGTTGATACTTTCGCGCAAATAGCGACTGGTGGGACTCGCATCTCTTGCTCAGAGCATTCATAAAAACGGAGTGTTTGTCTTCTCAAATTCTGTTCCAGCATCCACAGACAGTGTTTGTTGTGTGTTGGCTGGATTAAATCGCATCTAGTCTGGTGATTAATATGTCTAAATTGGGTGAATATGTGAAGTAAAAAGTAGACGTGTTCTTTGTGATGTGAAATGTAAAAACTACCATAACCGATTACTTAGGGATAGAAAATGTTCCCAGCTCTCTCAAAGTGTTGAAGTAATTTTTATTTTATCGGATTTATAAATTAAAACAATGGAGGTGTATAAAAGAGCAGGAATTATTATCCCCTTTTAATTTGTTTTAATGATTAATGCGTTTTTATTCCCATAAATGATCAGATTTAACGTAAAATTCCTTTTCCAAGAAGATAGTAGTTGCTTGAGATATTTCCGTTTAGCTTTTTGTTGTTGATTAACAATTGACTGGCCTGCTTCTGTGAACGCATGGTCTAAGGCGCTACTCTCGCAATAGACTGGACTCCCGAAGACAGGGAGATCTGGGTTCAATCCTTGTTGGGTGTACTGAGGGTGTTGTTTCCTAAATGGGTTTCAACTCTCCCTCTGCGCAAATCTAGGTACACTTAATCATGGTTACTGATTTTAACTCTTCTCGTCTGGCTAACTTCTTGTATTCGCCCACGCAGGCCATCGCACCAATTCGCTGTTTCGCGCCCCGCCGCTTGCACGACTCGCTTGAAAGAAACAAAGACCATACATTTATTTAAAATTTAGAGTACGGCATTTACTTGTCTACCGGTGCCGTGAAGGTTAGGATATCCCTGCTGGCTGTATGGAGTAAACATTTGACCGAACTTGTTCCAAGCTTTTTATATTCTGAACGCAGAGTTGTGTTTCATTCTCCGATTCCCCCCATGGTCGGCATTCAGGGGCAGGGGCCTCTTGTGATCATATTCTATAGGGTGGGTAGAAGGAGATCATCGCCCGACGCTTATTGCCTGTAAGGACGACGCTAGGAAAGAAAAGGAACATTTGTTTTGCTAGGGCGATGGGGACCGCGCGTCGCCATAAACATCCTGAAAGCAAGGGCTTGGTAATGTGTTAAGGGAAAGGCGATGAATAAAAGGTAAATAGTAAAAGCTTATTACTTTGTGTAAGTACCATGATGACGACTATAACTTTGGAGTCATAAAGTTTAAAATGACGCTCTGAAAAAAATAAGGTCAATGGGGTTGGATATATGTCAAGAAAAGTCAAAGAAAAATCGTATGCGTTTTGAATGGGTGTTGTGTTGGTGAGACTTGAAAAGAGCATTGGGGTAGAGTGTGTCTCATTTCTCTACGGTGTATGAGCAAGCAACAGCATTGTGCTGTTCTTCCATAGTAACAGAGAGAGGGGGTAGGGGAGGGGAGAAGATGGAAAAGCTGTTAACCGGGCCTAGTCCTTTCTCACCCCACAAACTGTATAACCTTGTCCTTGGTACGTGGATCGTTCCTAAAGCTGACGTGTGGGAAGTACAAGGATAGTATCCCGGTTAGGGATGGCGGAAAATTATCGATGTTTGACTGTATATTTTCTCACGATGCCTAAACTTTTTACTCAATACACTGCCACAATTGCATTTACTAACCATAGATTCACACTATACTTTCTCAGAATATTCCATACTATACCATGGATCCACACTAGGTATAATTTCTCAGAACATGCCATAACATAAGTCTATTCATCCGAGCCTAGGCATTCTCCAGATCAACGAAAGCAAACTTTCTTCCCTAATGCCATACATTTCTCAATAACTTGTTGCAATGCATATATCTGGTCCATGAAAGCTCTACTTGGCATGAAAACACATTGCACAGCCCAAATCTTGTCCTCAGTTTTTCACGAACCCTCTCAATCAAAACTTTTCCAAAAATTGTACCTTCGTACAAAGGAACAATGATAGTATTCTTCCAGTCATTAGGAACATTCTAAATCCTAGCATATATATTGAACAACTCGCACAATTCGGCAAGCAGGACCATGCCCCAACACTTGCATTTCATTTGTGATCCCCTTAACGCGCGTAGCTTTGCCATTCAATAACACTTTCCATATGTTATAACACCTCAACCTTGTTAATTATTTCACTCATCATAACATTTTACTTATTTTCTGATACATCCACTACGTTAATACCATACAATTGCTCAAAATACTCCTTCCATCATTCTCTTATCTATTGTTTTTATCCCAGATTATCTCACTACGTTCATTCTGAATGCCATAGGTCTTTCCTTGCACTCCTTGTTTCGTTCTCTTTGCCGAATTTCAGATTTAATATACAAATTAGGAAAGATTATATTATAAAACAAAGTTTTACATATATACAAACATTCTAAGCATATATACGAGGAAAATCATATTTTTGTACATAAAAATACCTAAGATAAATACAGTAGTTGGATAAAACTACCTACTTTCGCTTTCAAAACCAATACTTACCATTATCGATTATTTTACTTCGATTAGATATACCTAGTCTTGACCTCTTCCAGACTTAAAAGGAATGATCATTACAAATAAATAATTAGGATTACGGATTCATTACTAAAATATCTGAAAAATAATTTAAAATAATTTAGTCTTAGTAACACATATTACTTTTTACTTTATATATATGCCTTGAAGAGAGAAGTATTGTGATTGCCAAGAAATTGGAATTAGAGTTTTTTGAGGTCGGCGTGCCATGACCCCTGAAACCTAAAAAGTAGTTTTCGCAATGCCGTCTGTTTGTTTGTCTGTCTGTATCTTGGACTAGAACAAAAATCATTTTACCGATTGGGCTAAAACTTGGTATCTAGGGTTTTCATAATGTGTCCTCAAGGGCTTTTTGAATTAGCTATATAACCCCTAATTTAAGGATAGTTTACTGAAGGGCTAAAAGAGAAAAATTGATTTTCTCTAAATCCGCTCTAATGATTTTGATAGATACTGTTTAACATTTAAAAAAAATGCAATTCTAGTTTTACCATGAAAATTACTTTAAAGGTACTTCACATAATCAGAAATTTCCAATTTTGACCAAATATCCGAAACTGTTTGAAATACGAAATAACTTATCATTGTAAAGTTGTAGTGCTGTTAAGATTAGAAATATTTTAATCTGGAATATATTTTTATAAAACCAAAGGTTTCTGATCTATAAGCAAACGTATATATTTATTTATTTGTGAAGTACTTAGAAATATAAAATTGTTATGTTCTTTGGTGGTCAGAGATTCTTCTCTTTTCTCAATGTTTCTGTAACAATTTATATTATAACATTAATGCTCTTTGGTGGAGTGTTTCTGCAACAGTATATTATTTCGTTTCACAGATTTGACTACTTTTTAGTAAATGTTTCTATTTTAAGATTAAAGAGATAAAGTACGTGCCACTTATTTTTAATGGTAATTTAAATCCTTCTATCTCTTTCCACCCATAATTCTTTGGAGGTTGAGGTTTGGGATGAGTAGTTGAGGTGAATTATTTCAAATTTTGTTTTTTAAAGTTGCGACTGGGTCAGACCATGTTGCTGGCGTGCAAAGAGGCGGTCAAATAAATAGTGGAGGAAATATAATTTCCTCTCCGTAACGGGAGAGGTCGTCCCAAGCGGCTCTTCGCTTGAATTTCGAGTTTATTTATTTTTTCTTTTGGACTCTTTTTAACTCTCGTAAACCTGTCAGTGACTCGATCTTTCTACGGGCGGTCAGTCGCAAGAACTTGGGAAGTTTCTTAAAGCCACCCCTATATTGGCTGCCATTTTTCATCCTGGATTTGAAAAATGGACGATTATTCATCATCCCCCTCCTTTTCCTCTCTAAGGTTGCGTCTTTTTGTTTATGCACGTCTCTCTTCTGAAAAAAGCTATTTTGTTTCGATTCTTGTTCAAAGGATTACGGTGTGATGGACGAGGGACCATTTTATTGGTCAACATTCATCACGTTATATTTATAGCACGAGTATTATTTCCAAGAAATTAGATTGAAGAATTATTGCTCTGTTGACCTACATTGGTCAGCGATGGTTTACTAAGACAGATGTAAACAAGCGGTGAAAATTCACTTCATACTAATTCATACTAATAATTTAAGAAAATTGTAGGTTTTAGTTACTCTCGTTAGTTTACATTCTCTCTGACCGTCTATTAATATTAACACTGAGGTAATTGTCCTACGTTTGGAACGCGGGCTATAGGGTGGACCAATATTGGTGAGATCTATCAGTACACGACTTAGTGCATCAAACATCACACTCACAGCTTTAGTGACGAGATATGTAATAATTTTATAACAGGATGAGCCTTTATAAAAAATAATACTCTCTTCAGCGCCACTAGAAATATAACCAGAGTCCCCTAGATTTTCGATTGGTCCCTTTAACCACTAATATTAGCTGATATGATGTCAACATTATAAGAGATTTTGATTTAGGAACACTATAATTTTGGTGAGCTTGGCACATTTAGCTGCAATCTTTAAATAGTAGTCCCTCCATTAGAAGAACTAAGCAAGTTAATTCGAACACGTGTTTTATCCTTCTTACCCCCTGTTAACACGGAAACAATGGAGTTTGTAACATTTGCACGTATTTTTCCGAAATCGTCAAATCATTCTTTTTCAAACCCCAACTACAAACCTTCACATAAGTTACATTTATAAAAAATTAATCTTTGTTCTATTCTAATCTAATTTTGTTTTTCTTTTAGAAAAATGGGAATTCCTTCTTTAAAAAAACCTAGAAAACGCAGTGAATATCAGTCGTAAACAACTGATTATCCTGTTGATTGCGCTATTCTAAAGTCAATCGACTATTATTGATACTGAAAGCTACTTTGTACAACATAACTTACCTTTATTATTTAATTTAGTGGTTGAAAATCAAATGCCTCGGCAGCTTTCAGCAGGTTTATTTTCTAAGAAGGCAAACTCCCCAACGGACCACAATATAGTTTGAAGGCGTGGTAGTTTGGGAATGTGAACAACTGGTGCTAGCTCCCGAACGAGGCGGGAAGAATCAGGTCGCATAGAATGAGGTAGTAAAGCTGGGCGACCATAGGCTGCGTAACCATCTCCAGATTACAGAGGAACTGTAGGGGGTTTGGGGTCGTGAAACTACAGGGAAGATTGGGTCCATGGGACTGCAGGTAAGGTGGGGGACCGTGGGACTGCAGGGAAGGTGGGGGGCCGTGGGACTGCAGGGAAGGTGGGGGGCCGTGGGACTGCAGGAAGGTGAGGGACCGTGGACTGCAGGGAAGGTGAGGGACCGTGGGACTGCAGGGAAGGTGGGGGGCCGTGGACTGCAGGGAAGGTGAGGGACGTGTGACTGCAGGGAAGGTGGGGGGCCGTGGGACTGCAGGGAAGGTGAGGGACCGTGGGACTGCAGGGAAGGTGAGGGACCGTGGGACTGCAGGAAGGTGGGGCCGTGTGACTCAGGGAAGGTAAGGGCCATGGGACTGCAGGGAAGATGAGGGACCGTGTAACTGCAGGAAGGTGGGGGACCGTGGACTGCAGGGAAGGTGGGGGACCGTGGGACTGCAGGGAAGGTGAGGGACCGTGTGACTGCAGGGAAGGTGGGGGACCGTGGGACTGCAGGGAAGGTGAGGGGCCATGGGACTGCAGGGAAGGTGGGGGCCGTGTGACTTCAGGGAAGGTAAGGGGCCATGGGACTGCAGGGAAGATGAGGGACCGTGTAACTGCAGGGAAGGTGGGGGACCGTGGGACTGCAGGGAAGGTGGGGGACCGTGGACTGCAGGGAAGGTGGGGGACCGTGGGACTGCAGGGAAGGTGGGGGCCGTGGGACTGCAGGGAAGGTGAGGGACCGTGGGACTGCAGGGAAGGTGAGGGACCAGGGACTGCAGGGAAGGTGGGGGACCGTGGGACTGCAGGGAAGGTGAGGGACCGTGTGACTGCAGGGAAGGTGGGGGGCCGTGGGACTGCAGGGAAGGTGAGGGACCGTGGGACTGCAGGGAAGGTGGGGGACCGTGGGACTGCAGGGAAGGTGAGGGACCGTGTGACTGCAGGGAAGGTGGGGGACCGTGGGACTGCAGGGAAGGTGAGGGCCATGGGACTGCAGGGAAGGTGGGGGCCGTGTGACTCAGGGAAGGTAAGGGGCCATGGGACTGCAGGGAAGGAGAGAGGGACCGTGTAACTGCAGGGAAGGTGGGGGACCGTGGGGACTGCAGGGAAGGTGAGGGACCGGTGACTGCAGGGAAGGTGGGGGGTCGTGTGACTGCAGGGAAGGTGGGGGGTCGTGGGACTGCAGGGAAGGTGAGGGACCGTGGGACTGCAGGGAAGGTGAGGGACCATGGGACTGCAGGGAAGGTGGGGGACCGTGGGACTGCAGGGAAGGTGGGGGACCATGTGACTGCAGGGAAGGTGGGGGACCGTGGGACTGCAGGGAAGGTGAGGGACCATGGGACTGCAGGGAAGATGAGGGACCATGGGACTGCAGGGAAGGTGGGGGACCATGTGACTGCAGGGAAGGTGGGGGACCATGTGACTGCAGGGAAGGTGGGGGACCGTGGGACTTCAGGGAAGGTGAGGGACCATGGGACTGCAGGGAAGGTGAGGGACCGTGGGACTGCAGGGAAGGTGGGGGACCATGTGACTGCAGGGAAGGTGGGGGACCGTGGGACTTCAGGGAAGGTGAGGGACCAGGGGACTGCAGGGAAGATGAGGGACCGTGTAACTGCAGGGAAGGTGGGGGACCATGTGACTGCAGGGAAGGTGGGGGACCGTGGGACTGCAGGGAAGGTGGGGGGCCGTGGGACTGCAGGGAAGGTGGGGGACCGTGGGACTGCAGGGAAGGTGAGGGACCATGGGACTGCAGGGAAGGTGGGGGACCGTGGGACTGCAGGGAAGGTGGGGGACCATGTGACTGCAGGGAAGGTGGAGGGCCGTGGGGCTACAGGGTCCATTGAGAGCTTAAGGACTTAAAGTTACATACCGGTACCTCAGTGGTCGAATGTTATAAGGCAATAGTCTCAAACTCAAATTAGTCAAAGGGTCAGATTCAAAAACTTTGGGCTTGTTGCGGACCATATATAGCCTATAGCATCATGTTTTATATCCTTCAGGTTTGATTTTTCAACTCGTCTTACTATCCGTTTGGACTATGCACATTTTAATCACTACAGTGGGTAAGGGTTGAGGAAGATATATAAAGAAAAATGTGTCTGCATTTAACTGAAGAGAATGTTGAAAACCATTTAGGAAAAAACACCTTGTGTACATCTGGCTGTAATTCAAAACTTGACCTCCCCAACAATGGCAAACAAGACCATAATATCCTGACGTTCAATCTGCGTGCCCATCGATTAAGGTACATTGTATCTTTGATGCCTTGCATTTAAAATCATTAATGTATATTTAAAATATTCAAAAACTAATATTTTCCCAGGTGTTTATGTGGGATAGAAAAATACTCAAAGTAGTATTTATTAAATTATGAACATGAAAATTATCACAATAAATTAGACTTATTCAAAATTAAATTAAAACATAGCACAGTTTGAGATAGTTAAGTGTTTTTTTGTCAATCCAAATTAGAGCACACTAAATGTGAACTATTAATTTCTTTGTGACCCGCTTCGGTGGCTGCATGGTCTAACGCGCTACTTTCGCATTAGACTGGACTGCGCATGACAAGGAGATCGGGTTTCGAATCTCGGGCGGGTGTAGGTCTACTAAGAGATGTTTTTCTAAATGGTTTTCCATTCTTTCAACTCAAATGCAGGTACACTTCCTTCAAGTTCAACCTTACTTACTGCACATTAGCTTAGTATCCTAATGGGTGACCTGGTTGTTTAGGGTTAAGGTGTCAGACTTCATTGCTGCGGGTGCGGATTTCAATCCTCGGTCCCAGCACAGATTTATCTGATTACCAAACCCTTCCTTCACCTCTGACAAGGCGAGTATTAATCACAACTTGTGAATGTATGGAATGCCAAGGCTCCACCGTGGTTCGGATCCCACGTTAAACTGTAGGTCCTCCATTTCATCTCACAATCACCCTACCATTACATATTATCGTAAGTGCGTATAAACCGAACTGGTAGTAAGACGCGGTGCTATTAATAATAGTATCCCAACGGGTATGTATTTAGGTTTATGCCATATTTAAATTACTCATCTCTGGATATAAGTTCGCGTTAAAAACTTTGGCTAAGCTACATACTGTAGTTCCCTGTAGCCTTGTACTGTAGTAGCTTATAGGTAAGCCTATATTATTAGAAAGGTTCATCAAATGCAAACGGTTTTTTGCGGTCAACATTGAAAGAATTTATAATAAATTATTATTACTCGTATTATTTTATAAATATTGGTATTATATGTCCAAAGTGACATCAACAGATCACATGACTTGACACATGAATGTATGAAAGTAGTTGTAGTAAGTGTCGAATGCCTTTCTTCCTCTCAGAATCCCACCATAAGTGTCTTCTGGCCCGGCTGTTCAACATTCCTGCGACTGCGCCAACACGTTGGTTCTTCATTTATTATTCACATCAAGTAATATGTGAACGGTGGTTTGTTTATCCTCACTTTCACAGCCTGAAACTCACTACTACTCTGACCTACCGTTTCACACTGTACAGTCAGCCACCACAACCTGTGTTCTCACTTTCACACGGCTTCTATTTCTCCCCAACACCAATTTCGAGGATAACTTTATATAATGTTTTCGGAAACAATTCCCTGCACAGGGTTGACACGTACTTGGATAACCGGTAAAACCTAAAGAGTTTTATTAAAATAAATTATTAGAATCTGGGGCATTTGTCAATTTGGAACATTACTATCCAAACTTCAAATATTAAAGACATTTTGTCTTTCGTTGGGTCTTTTGCCTTGCCAAAATGGATCCGTTCATCATGTCTTATCAGCATCGTTTTTAAATATTAGGACACTGCATGGAATAAAAACTGACTTGAATAATAAGTCACACAGATGCAAATACTTGTCCTAGCCATCCCTCCATCCTCCTTCTTTCTCATCCCTTAAAATTGGGTCACGTGACAACTGGGTTAATTTCCCCATAACGTCAAATAATCCTGTTCTAAACACGAATGACATGACTTTACAATAATCAATTTTATGACAAATGAAATTGTATTCTCTACGTTACTCCCGTGTCTTAAAACAGGGGGAATTTGGTAGCAACTCTGACTGCCGCATTTAATTTGAAACTCAATTTCTCGGTAAGTCCTGTGATTTGTTTTGAAGTAAAACTAATTGCGAATATGTAGAAGTTTTTAAAATATGGTTTTATTCACTAGCATGCTATCACCAGTTTTTTTAAAGTCTGTCCACTCCTTTGACGCATTCATAAATTTCCTCTATCAGCACTGCCATAGCAGCTCAGAAAGATTATAATGTGTGTCAAATGTAACATAGAAAGCCATTGCGACGAACATATTTCTTAAAGTTTATTTACTCGTATTTATTTCGTGTCACAAATCAAATCTATAAATATTTTACGCTAATCGGTGAATGATGAGACGCTATTATGACAGGTTTTATGAAGTAAATCAAAAGTGACAGGTCTATATTTATATAAAGAGATATTGAACTACGGAGTTGAAAAATAAAAAACAAAAATAACACCCTACATCTGACCTGTCGCTGAGCTTTTCTAAAATCCTGTAATTTGATCAAGCAAAAAAGTTGACTTATGTGATCTTTCGCCTGGATGGGACGACTAGTTCTATTAAGGTTTCTTCCTAAGACTGTTAAATTAAATTTAATCTGCTTTAGTAACAACTTTAACAATCTAAGAGAATAGAGCAAAGAGGATGGATTTTAATATAATATCCCATCATTAAATTGTTTATAGGATGGGGAATCATCCCTATGTTGAGGAAAAACAAGCTTAGATCACCTGCGCATTGTAACGTACAGTATACTCTGTCTACCCCTACATTGACCGATTACACTATGGCTCATTATTTTAAGTTGCACTATAGTCTAGCCCGTCAAGGTTTGCTTGCTACCTTTCATAGTAAATGAAGGGTAGGCCTACATTTGCGCAGATTGCTTACGCGTACAAGTATCCATTTAAATAAATGCTGAGAAATGACACCTAGACATGGGAACCTACCTCTACTGAGAAATGACACGAAGACACGGGAACTTAGCCCGACTGAGAAATGACACCTAGACACGGGAACTTAGCCCGACTGAGAAATGACACGAAGACACGGGAACCTACCTCTACTGAGAAATGACACGAAGACACGGGAACTTAGCCCGACTGAGAAATGACACGAAGACACGGGAACCTACCTCTACTGAGAAATGACACGAAGACACGGGAACTTAGCCCGACTGAGAAATGACACCTAGACACGGGAACCTACCTCTACTGAGAAATGACACGAAGACACGGGAACTTAGCCCGACTGAGAAATGACACCTAGACACGGGAACATAGCCCTACTGAGAAATGACACCTAGACACGGGAGCATAGGTCGACCTAGCGCTACCGAGAAAATATCCAAGCTCGTCCTGTGTTCAGGATAAACTTTATAGTCTAGTTCACTGATAACAGTGAGGTCGGTGCTCAAATCCCATACTAGTTTACTGAAGGCTGGTTTTCTTGAATGTCTTTCCACGCAACTGTTAGTACACTTCCTCTAAATTCTAACTTCTTCATTCATACCTCACTAGCGTAATTAAATGCGTTTACATAGATTACAAACTAACTTCAATATACTGTTTAAGTTTCTAAATGAAAACTGTTTTATGTTTGGAAATTGTAAAAAATCTCAATGATAGTCAGTACTGGCGTTAGAGTGTATAAGAACGTCTGATAATAAAGCTAATGAACCCATCGCGGTATGTTATAATGGGCTTGCGTGAGGGATGGTGTGGGGAAGAGGCGCAAGCGGGCGTCGACAGTAATCGGGCACGCGACAAACCGTTGTTGCAGAATCTAAGAGGGGAAATCGTGACTACACCTGGTCGGAGATGACTGGCAGCAGCTGGGTCTGGCGCTGTTGCCAAGTCGATGGTGGTTTGCGTACTCTGATTTTTTAGGCATGTTTATCTGGAGTGTTAATTTAAGGTTGGTGAGCTAAAACATTTTGGATGCAATTTTTAAACCCTACATTTTTCTATCAGTACAAAAGGAATCAATCACCACGTAGATTTATTTTCCCAAACCAAGGTAATTAATTACATATGTTTTCGAAGTATCCCTTTAATCTTGGTTATTACCCCCATATAAAGTCCAAAAACAATCGCTGACCTAGGATTGCATTTTGAGCTGAAAGATCTTGGTTACGCGAAATGTTGTTTAGGCATTGAGATCGACCAGGATGTTGGGTACATCTCTTTACGACAGCGAGGTTATGTACGGGAACTTTTTGCCCGTTTTAACATGACCGACTGTAAGCCAGTAAGTACTCCTATCGACCCATGTGCATAATGTAGTAACTAGTAATTAATGGGATATATTAAGTGAGAATTGTGCTTTTGGTATAAATAATAACCTGGATAGGTCAATTAATAGAGCTTTGATGCGCCATATCAAACATATTTATATTATATTTTATACAAACTCTCTTTAGAGGTATTTAACGTACACTTCAGTTTGACAGTGCAGGAGTTAGAAAATAACTTAACCCTTAAGTAGACACAACACCCAGTTAATTTTTATAAATTTTATCAACACTAAATGTTTCGGCTGCACCAGGAATCAAATCAAAATAAAGATAGCCAGGTCTTCGTTTCGGGTTTTATTTTACTTCGAACAAAATATGTTGGGTGCTTTTCGGCTGTTGCCCCTTCCCACACATGCGTGACAGAAGCATCACACCGGCTGGGATTAAAAAACTTAGTTCAATTTGCATAAGAAACCCCTTTTTGAAATATATATTTTTGTGGTCAACTATGATATTTTATAATATTATTGTTATTACTTTATTGGAATTGATATTATTGATCAAAAGTGACAGCTGCAGATAGCATGACCTGACGTACAAATACTTGATAGTATATAGCTCTAGTAACTTTTCTATGCTTATTTTTGTTTGTGCCCGACAGTTTCCCATCGCGGACCCTTAGCCCATTTTGGATAAAAGTGAGAGTTTTTCACCACATCTTGTACCTTTTCGGGCTATGCGTGTACATTGATATCATTAATGGAATAGAAACGAGGAAGATATAGCTTTAGATAATACAGGAATGAATGCCACGTCACATCACGTGGGATTGGTAGTATAAAATATACAGATGGTTAATTAAATTAATGGACACAAAATCCGCACCTGTGGACACGTGGGCAAAGGCGTTGGTTTGGTCTAGTTTCCAGATATTGGGGATTGGCAGATAATGTTAAAGTCCCGGTTGGGTGTGCCTTTTTAAAAAAAAAAAACCTTCCTACTCTTCCTCTATACACATTGGGTACATTTTCTCCAACTTATACCCCCTCGTCCCTATTAATGTATATTAATGTAAATAATTGTATAACTCAGACGGGTAGTAATACGTGAAAAAACCCGTCATGAAGTAAATAGAAAGTATTGTAATTTATAATTAAGGGCATTTCAAAATTGTAAAGCATTTTTACTTTTTAAAGATCAGATATTTCATAATAGTGTTTTCTAGATCTTATTTATTTATATTATTGTGTTTGCCTTCAAAGAGCTATTAAGTCTACTTTCATGTATTTATACGCCAAGAAATTTTTATAACGTAGAAGCTAACTTTTAAGATGGTTTCAACAGTAGACAACTGTAAGATAAATATCCTATAATTACCTTCTTGTGGTCATTGTTTGTGTGATGATCTGCCTAAATGATGTGGAGCCCCTATTTTTTAGTTTTGTGCTGCCGTGCTTGCATAAAAAATATATATAGTACTTTACTGATCACTGATTTTTGTATAGTTTGAATATTTTTGAAAACGCTCAATCGAGTTTGTTCATGATTGGTCTCTAAGTCTATTTTACATAATCACTAATGATGTATCTTTATTTTTATAAAATAAACTATTTTAAGGGAAATTTACTTACGACATATCATAGAAAATTTGAAATTTTTCATAATTGACATTTAAGAATGATTTCAAAATGGGTATTTGTGGATAGTTTTTCATAATAAATAAGAATACTGTTTTATTTTTACAAACTAAAATAATTTTAGGGTAGTTTACAAATAAAATATTTAAGAAAATTAAAAATTTGTTAAACATATTTGAACAATTTGGTTTAAAATGTACACGTAAAGAATGCGTATTTTTGAAATTTTTTGTTCACCATATAAGAAAGTTGGTGTGATTTTAGGGGGTGGGGGATCATGGGACTCTCTTGGAAAAGCTAGCAAGTAGCAATGTCTCAGCCCATTCCAGTAACACCCACCAGATAAAGGAAGCCAGTGTCCGCTTTACCTGTGTGTGTCATTATTTAGAATGATATGACCATTTGCCTCGGCCGGGCATATTATGTTCTGATAGTCATTGTTGTCACAGTCAAAACAGGACATTTAATTAAATATACATTTTAAACCTATATTTGCAATTATCAATTGGGACACATTAATAAAATTAACGAATAAAGTTAGGTAACAATAAAAATAATAATAACTATATATAATTCAAAATGTCATTTTACCACTTTTAAAAAGCTTATACATAAAAAAAATTCCTTTAACATATAAATATTTCCTTGTGTACACCTATATGAATTTCAGCTCCATACATTTAACTACTCTATTTTATTAATAGTACATGAAAAGTATAAAATATCAAGTTTGACCACTTAAAACTGGTGAAATGTAATGATTTGAAATAATTTAATCACTATTTATAGCTTATAATTATACACTTGTTAAAATTGTGCAGTAACATTTTACTGTCGAATGACCTTAAGAACCCATCTCACGACTGGCCGGACCAATTAACCAGGATATCAGATGGGACGCTTGAACCAGAAAACTTAAGCGAAATGCGGTATCCTGCATTCTTCATTTGACACCATTGAAAAGGGATCAATTAGGTAGTTTTTTCTTTTTAATAATTATTTTTAAATTTTGCTGGACTTTTTTCACTAGTCTAAATTCAATTATTTTTAAAGAGCAATACGATTTGACGTCTTGTTTAGCTGTATTACCGACCTAAGTTAGGTGTTATCTGGGGGTGAGACGAGCTCTTAAGAGTGTTCCAGTGGTAGCTTTCACAGAATTCTATTTGTCTTCTTGAATTGTAAAACTGGGCTCACTTCATGGTGAACTGGCGATTGTATCACAGTTCCTTTGTCTGCAAGAAACTAAGATCACATCAGCGGTAGGAGTAAGACTATTGTTTCGTTTCTTTAATGTTTCCCCCCCCCCTTCCCCCCTCACCACCATTTTTAGATTTCATTGTTTCCTCTACGTTGAAAACTACTTGGTGGCAACCGAGCTGGGTCGACAATTTCGCTATACAGCCCCGATTCTCTACTTTGGTGACGTCACGGAAGCAGAGAGGTAATATCCTATGTAAAAAGTATAAAGAAAGAGCTAAAGGACACATAAATCTTATGGAATAATTATAGCGTGAGTAAGATTGTATATTTAGTAATATACTAACTACTAGTGTAGACATTTCCGCTTAAAACCTTAATCTTTCATCAACGTTCTTGTGATCATTATGATCTTCTGTTGCAATGAAAGTATACGTGTTATTATTTGTTAATGTAGCACTTATTAAATGTTTGCCGGAGTACAAGAAGGGTTTATGGAAATTCCTGCTTCAAAATTGTTTAAGAGAACATAAACTAAATTAAAATTGCATTTGTTAGTAACTATTATTTTGTTTAGAAATTGTCTATAGCTGCATTCACAGCTCTATATATAATTTATTAAAATATATATGTATGTGTGTGTTGTGCGTGTGAGTTTATGTGTTTACGTACCATCCAGAAGACCATAGACGTCTTAGAAAGCTTAAATTTTGCACAGTTTGTTTATTTTAGTTGGGTTTTTCCCCCTGTTTGTATCTTGGCCTAGAACCAAAGTAATTTTACCGGATGAGCTAAAATTTCATACATAGTGTTTTAATAAGGTTCTCACAAGGTGATTTTCGAATTATATATCTAACCCTTAAATTAAGGATAGTTTACTTGAAGGGTAGAAATCAATTTTCTCAAATTCTTCTATAACGATTTTGAATAAATTTTGTATATAGACACAGTTTAACACTACACACAAGATAACAATTCTCATTTTCCCATAAAATGACTTTGAAGGTATTTTACATAAGCGTAAATTTTCACTTTTGATCATATCCCCGCAACTATGAAATAACTCATCATTTTAAAGTTGTAATAGCTTAACATTAAAATAAAAACTTATATTTGAAATATATTTTTATAAAACCGTTAGTTTCCGAGATTTAAGAAAATGCTAATCTCTGAGGTCTCTAATATGGTTAACTGATTATGTTCTTTGGTGAAAATAGATGTTTCTCTTTTCTTAATATTTCTGTAAAAGTGTATATTATTTCATTTATGCTCCTTGGTAGAATCTGATGCTCTATTTTTCCTACAATGGATATTATTTCGTTTCACAAATCAAACGATTTATAAGTAAATGTCTCCATTTTTAGTTAAATTAGAGATAAAGTCTGTACGGTGCACCATACTTTTTTTAAAAATTAAACTACACTTCAAATTACGTGTTTCTAATTCGGTGGCTTTCAAGAAAGGGCTATTTTCAACCCCCTTTTATTTCAAAAATCCTTTCTTGTAGTGAATGAGAAGTCTGCGCTTTTCAGCTTAGTTGCATCCTAAAGCGTCGCCTGTCGCTGGCAGGCAAAAATATACTAGTATATAAGTGTCCTACTAACAAAACTAAGGTATGAATAGGAATGCACGATGGAATATATTCTTTTAATGTTTTCCGGAACATTTTCCTTTTTTGAAAAGTCTAGTAATTTTTTTTTTGAAAAATATGCCAACTATTTAAATGAAAGGCAATCGAGATACCCCAAGCTAAGACTTAACACCGGGAACATTATCAAATGAGCTACAATAAAGCATTAATAGCAATTCCAGTTTTCTTCCAACACTCGCGTGGAATATACGTACTGTGTATCAAAAATGTTAATACTACATTATTATAATCATAACCTCAACGAATACAGCCTATATATATATATATATATATATATCTTACTATTTGAAGTGGATAACATTGGGTAACCACATTTTTGGTTGTATTTATACTAGTACTTGTTATTACCTAATTTGGTGTGCTGAGTTCAAAATATGAAGTAAGTTTTTCTTTGTAAGCTCTAGATTTTTTGCAATTCAACATTTTAATTTTTCTCCTCTCGCCTGATGACATGGTCTATCTGAGGAATTTATGATAATGAAATCTTAAAATAAGGCATAAACAACCATCTTGAAAAAGCTATATTCCTCAAGTATTCACGAAAATGTGTTGGTGAATCACAATATGATTTAAGGTTAAAAAAAGAAGACTAAAAAACTCTTGCACAGTAAATTATGTGTCGCCACTTTTCATATCTGAAACATGTATCCATTATAGTCAAATATGAGTATAGAGTATGCACTAATGCGTTTTACTTTAAATTAACATATTTCGACATAAATATGATAGATAATTTAGAACAACTGATAAGGATGGAATTCAAAGTTCAACTAGGTATTATTCAGGCAAGAATTTACGCTTGTAGCTCTGGCGTTTGTGGACTTTTTCAGGCCAATCTCGTTTAATTCTCCAGCAGTAGTCTTCCATCATAATTTTGTCCTATCGCCCTTGATAACGTTCTTACATCGTCATGAGATCTTGATGAAAGCGCTCTCCCTGTCCATCACTAACAGCCCCAAGGTTCGCGGGAAATTGATCAAGGTGAATATTAGTAAATGGATGCCTTCTCAAACGGTTCCATCAAACCAAGCTTGATATAGAGTGGGGGAGGAATAATTTTCTCTCGGCTGACGATTGGGTCATTCACATTGTTTGGCATGCCAGCTTCTAGAGTTTCACGAATGGGCCACTCCATCTGGGTACAGTGTTTCTTTCGAGATCGGTTTTCCCACATTCAGAGATAGCATGGAAACTTCGTGAAGCCTTTCTGTTGTCCAAGGAAGAAGCTGACCATTTTCAGGTCCAGACAAATGATCCAGTTGTGCTTGTGATGATTGAGTAAGTCTATAGCCATTTTGATGTTATTACGTTCTTCTGGAACTGCTCCATAAACATTGCCACTGTGCAAGAGAACACACGTCTTGATTGAGGCTGTGTTTTGAACTGTCCAGAAATAATCACCATTCTGTAGGGCCATACGAGGTAACAACACCTAATTGCCTATGAAGACCTGGGACATTGTGGCAGTAAACTAAGAAAAACATGTATTATTTTTGTTTAAAACAGATAGATCTCTAGAATCCAAAAATTAACAATAAATATAAAGAATATATATGTTTGTAAAAAAAATTAGCATAATTAGTCTACAGTTAGAATAAATCTAAGCATAGTGCTCAAGCTATCTGCACTGTAAATAGCAATGGATGTCCTTTTTTTTCCCCCTCGAAAATCACAAGTTTCAAATTAAAACGAAAACTAGAGAATATAGAGGAAAACCTCTTTCAGATTTTAAATTAGCGCTGAAAAAATCAGTTGAAATATCTCATGCAACTGAAAATAAGAAGAAATGTTCCCTGTGTTGTCGCCTATTTACAGTAGTAGAGTAAATATGAGGAAGGATTCAAGCGAAGTGTATCCGTGTTTTCGTATAAGTATAGTAGCAATCCATTCAATAAAAAGGTGTGGGGAGGATAGGGTAACACCTTGGTACATCTGGCTGGAACTTGAACCCCGTCATGGGCAAACCAGATGAGATCCATGCCTTTGTCTGCTTGCTCACCAGCTAAATATACCAATCCTCGGGTGGACACATTATTTTTTATGGTTGACCGTAGGAGATGAATGACTAACAATACGAGCGTAGCTTTTCGTTTATCTTAACTGCTAAGGGGTAAGGGCCATGAAGATAGGCCCCCCATGGACAATACAGCGGCACATCATTCTTCTTTTGGGGAAAGGAGAAGGTTGAATCCTAATACGTTTTGACATTATATATATATGCATAAATTATGTGCAATAATCTCGGTGATCCCCTCCTCACTTTTTCATCTTTCTAAAAAAAAGGGGGTTATAAAGAAGCTTCTTTCTACGCATTATTTTTATGGAGTCGCGGGTCTTCTCTGTCTATTTTCTTGTCGGCTCCAATGAGTTTTCTCTATGCGGACGTCAGCATAGAGGTAGCTCACCTCGTCACAGAAAACCGAGGACGAGGACTCGAAACTACCTGTCAATTTTTTAAAAGAGAGGAGATTATTAAATGTACTCGCTACAATCAATCATAGTCGGATTGCCATAAGGAATAACCTTATATCTGACAGTTCAAAGAGTCCCTAAATCCACTTTCATGCATTAATTAGCCAAACTATGTTTTATATAACAGTCCTTCTTGAAAAAAGGGTGTAAATTTGAACAGAGTCGAGATTTATATAGGTACTTTTATTAATGTTGACAACTGTACACTTCAGTTTTATAGTCTAAAACAGGGCTGTCGAACTTGAAGTTAACTAAGGGCCTTATTTTATATTCCTAGATAATTTGTGGACCGCGCACGTGGAAATTAGCCTACACATGATCAACAATGCTTTTTTTATTTGATGTTCTTAAACTGAAAATCTAGTGTACATTATTTTCAATTTTCGGATAAATTAAACAAACGAATGTTACATGATAGGCATATAGACTAATAACTAATATAGTGCATTAAAATATTATAATCATTGATACAGTACAGTATAGTACACCAACGGTCTAATCATGTTTAAGTAAATCCTGGATGATGTTATATATTTTTTTAACTTTTCAATGCGTCGTGGGCCTCAAAATATGCTTCCGAGGACCGCGGTTGGACAGGCCTGGTCTAAAAAACTATTGTTTGGTTGCGGTCTGACTAGAAATAGATAGATACTCTTTTGTGTGAAATTAACCACAAACCTTTTTTAAATTCTGGTGTTACTTTCATAAAAACTTTTAGTAAAATTTAACACAATTTTTTACTCTTCTAAAACTGTTCCGGACAAAAGATAAGAAAGGAAGGGGGACCTGCAATTTAGTTTTAGGAAAATTATAAAATAAGTAGCCCTACAGTTTTAGCTCTGCTGCGCACATATTTGAAACATTGGTCCACCAGAACAGAAACGTCGTCTCGAGATAAAATGTAAACCGGTCACAATATTTCCGCGCTACCAACTCATCCTCTCGGTGACAGTTGAAATAGTTTCACCTTTGTCCGATCCACACCACAACGCTCTCGTAAGAGCCAATCAACGTTCACAGCCCAAACGACAATTTAGGTGCACATACGCTTTGTAGTTAGACACAGGTCAACAGTTGCGTCGAGTGTGTGTAAGCGATTTTAAACCACACATTAAATTACACCCGTTTGTAGATCTGTGTTGAGTTGAGTCGTGACAACACTCATCGGGGAAAAAACCCTCAAGTCACAATAATTTAAAATATATATTTATTCCGTACAAATAAATTATGGTAGTAATCAACTATTTATTGTATGCGTTGCAAATAATTATGAGTAAGCATACTGTACATTGCCGTGAGCATGCGCATTGCTGCGCCACTGAAGCATATTCTGCACCCTCTTTTAGGTAAACGTGGGGATCAAGCTTTTAGTCTTGTTTTCGTTAGTCACTGGGAACTGGCTATTTGTCTCGCCATGCCTCCATTTTCTACGGTTGTTGAGAACTTCTCGTGGGGTCAGGGAATGGAGCATAGCGGGGCCAGGCTCAGATTAGGTACCATCGCTGCCGACGTTTTATGTGTTTTCGTTTGAACGAGCGAGGGAAATAAGCCCGGCCACAATACGTCAAACAAGTTTATCGGGAACTTTTCAAGGTAATCCGGCTAGCGGGTCTCTTTTATAACGTTCACAGTTTTGATATTAATTTAATGTCCAGGGTGTAAAGTTCTATCGAATTCTCGTCCTTACATTTTCTCTACGGCACATAATGGTTATCCAAGCAATTTTTTGGCCAAGAATTCCTAAAGTTAGTGTAAAGTTTGTTCTCGTCAATTTTATATAAAGCAGGGAGTCGAACCGACGTGTTCAACAGCCTCAGTTATTGTTCCGGTTATGGAAAAATAATGGTTTATCTTATTTTAGGTTCTTAATTAGGTTTCGATTCTTTAAAATTTAAATCTACTATTTACTATCGTTATATAAGTTTAAAATAGATAATTATTTTTAAACAAAATATAAGCTATTGATATTTTTTTAAGGACAAAAGGATATCCAGGATGACATTTGAAAAGAAGAGCATTTAATATTTATTTTTATTCGTCACAACTAACAGGATTAATAAAAAGGGAAACTACTACTAATATTTTTTAATTTGTTTATTTTAGTTTTAAAACTAATATCTAAGAAACTTTTTATATGAGTATTTTCAATAAAAAAGCGTCTTAAATTTAGTACAGTTTAAATTGGTGAAACTCTAACTTGAATACCCCTGTTCGTATAATACCCGAATCCACTGAAGTGAGGCTATATGCAAGCAAGAGAATGAGTAAAAGTGAAGGGTGAGTTAGAATTGAGTGGTGTTGATTTTCAATATAATAAGGTACTTTCTTTCAAACGGCCCAATAGCAAGTAAATTAACGCCACTTCACTTCATACTCATCTTTCACGTTTACTCCTTATCTTCCTGCAGTCAGCTCTACGTCTCAACCCGCACCTGTGGTCGCGGTGACGGAGAAGTTGAGGCTCAAATTTGGCTAGGTACACTGGGGTGGTTTCTCACCGGTGACTTATCAATTAGGTTTTACTATCTCATATAACTATGATGGGGGTACAATTCTTCTAAAACTATTCTTCTCGTTTATGTCCTTCATATTAAGACTTAAATAGCCATGATGTTAAACCGAATGACCTGAAAAAACTTACAACCTTAGCTTAAACTCCAAAAACAAACTCTAGTAAATATAGGCCTGCCTCGGTGGCGTATTTAGCTAACGCGCTGGTTTCGTTTTGAGCTAGACTGTTGAGGACGGAGATATCGAGGTTCGAATCTCACTTGGGTGGCCTGAGGTGGTTTTTTAAAACAGTTTTCCACTCTCCCTCCACGCAAATGCGAGTTCACTTTATCATTATTCGACCTTCCCGATTTCTAACCCATTAGAGTAATTAGTATCTAATTATATAACCCGATTGGGCAGTAAGATGCACTGCTAAGTATTTATTTAATAGATCTAGTGCACTACACCCTTACATTTTCTTCACTCCTCCTACCTTCTCTTCCTTTCCCTTTATTCCTATCTTCTTCCCCCCATTCCTTCACCCTCCACCCCTCTCTTGTGCCCTCCCCTCTCCCCCACACTCCTCCTAAACCTGATGGTTATACTGTTGTTGGTAAAAAGACTGGACTTTGTTAACACTACCTATAATACCTTGCCGAACAATGGAAGGTTTCCAAAGTTTAAAAAAGTCGTGATTGTAGAGCGCGGTCGTGCCGCCGGGCAGGTCACGACACTGCTGGTGACCGTGCACAGAGATGCACGGTGTTCGAGCTTTGGGAACCCTCGGCTCCAGCGGAACATCGAGGGGAGAGGGGTAGAAATATTGATCTACGCGCAGCGGGGCCGAGCCCTTGTATCGGTTCATGCATATCGTCATTATCTTTCAACGTGGATGCGCTTCTAATACACAACCCCTGTGGGTTGATCCGTACGCCAATATTAATCCAGCGAACGGGGATAATATTGTTTAGTTATTATTAATTAGTATTTATAAAAGTAACACACATTCACAATTTTGAACTCGAGCCTTTTACCTATTCGCCTTAAGCTAATGTTATATTAAATAATCCCATATTCCATTAGTTAGCACTTAATCACAACGTAATTAATTCATTATTACATGAAAATATTTAATTGGCTGCACGTTTTCACGTATTGTGTGAATAAAAAAACGATGTTACTATACATATCATAATAATCATGTAACTTATTAGATATTTAGGTTGGTGTGCCGATAGTGCGCTATGATTCAAACAAATGTTTCTAAATGTGGTCACAATTTATTTTGGAATACTCCTTCATTTAGCTAAACTTTCTCAAAGCCCACTTTTTTAAATTAACTTTGAATCAAATCTAAAAATTAAAACCACACTAATTGATATTATTTCAAAGTAATTTAAATCATTTTTCAACTTAATAGTGGGACATGTCCGTAGTAAAGTGTACAATATATCCTTCTCTTTTGTAATACTAAAATAAATATTATTTTGTATTTTTGTTCTATTTTAGTTTCATTTTTTTACGCTGCGTGTCTATATTTTCGGAATATACGCATATTTACAAATAACGCTAATGTTTTAGGAATGAGGGACGTTTAATTTAGAGGAAGTGTACCGGCATTTTCGTGGAGGGAGAGCGGTGAACCACTTTAGGAAAAACTCGGTACACTCGACTGGGATTCGAACTCCAATCTCCTTGTCATCGGCAGTCTAGTCTATTACGAGTGTGACGCCCAGTAGAATATACGGCTACCGAAGCTGGTTTTTAGTTTCAATAGTGAGTGTTTCTATCTACAGATGTACAATATAACTCACATGACTATACCTAAAATTAGCAATAAAGTAATATCCAGCACTGTCTTAAATTGTAATTATCGTAGATGTAATTGATTCATAGCAGCTCAACCAATCTAAGTACAACGTAATAACTGACATTGCATCTAAGGCTGTTTGGCTTTTCTAACCACTCAACCACTGTTACTGAGCTATTGAATTTGTCATACCAGGGCCGTGTTTTAGATTTGAGCGAATCGAATCGTTAAAAATAACTGAAAACACATCGGTGTATATCTGTGGCGTTAAACGGAGTGAATGAGGAAATCCCCTAAGTCGTGGTGTAATCGGTGTCCAGGGTTTAGTTTCTCACTCTATTTACCATTTTCAAAGGTTTTCTTTGTGCTCGTTTTATCAGCTTAGTAGTTACTGTCACTTTCCTCCTCTATCTTCGTTTACTGCCGTCTTGTGAAGAAATTATGTAACGTTATTAATCTCTCTATCTAAAACAACTCTCTTCTCTTTTTGCATCGGCATCAACTTTTTTGTGTTGTTCTGTCTGTGCCATTAAAACTGACGTAATTAATTTAATCAATGGAGAGTTCACTGTTTAATATTACCCATCCGAGATATCCACATATTTAGATTAATGCGGCATCTGGTGAAGGAGATAAACTTTTGAGAGAAAATCTACTCGCATTTAAGAGTGTAAAACCGTTTACGGGGAAACCACTGTCAGTACATCCGTCTTAGATTCTAACCTCGACCTCTCAATCATCGATAACCCAGACCAGGCTAGGTTTAAGTGGTCCAAGGTGTCAGACTCGCAATATACTGTATTGGGTAAAGTCGAGGCCCGAATATCATCCGGGTGCAATAATATGTAAATTTATTGAAACTATATACAGTATGTTAACCGGTAGCTTGGCCCTTTTCTAAAAAGGAAATAGATACAATAGCAATGTCGTATCCATCTGCATTGAAAATATATATTGTCACTCTGACAATGGATATAAACGGATTTGATTTGTAAAATTAACAAAACAAGCTTGTTAGGTGGATGTTTATGTAACTGTTTTGAGCAACTTCTGAATATCTATAGAGGTCTAAAGCTAGTGGAAATCAACCTTCGCCTACTTACACTATGTGTATACCCGTTACCCTACAAACCTAAACTTATTACCCATCGTACATTTGCCACAGGAGTGGAGGTAACTGACAGCTATCAAAAGATACCATATCTATATACTCTAATGTATCCATTCGCCAGACTACATGATCTGGAAGACCATATAAAAGTTTGAATCAATGCTGTGTGATATGGGAAGCGTTCCTAAATTATATTCCACGCAAATGCATCTTCCTCATCCCTACGCGATTATTTTAAATATGCCTATAACCCGGATGGTTATTAAGACATGAAGCACAAGAAGGCATTGGCAAAGTCATAAAAAATATAACTTGTTAATTAAGATATTATGCATTTGTGTATGGAAAATTGTTAATCTATTTTATATATAAATATTTGTATTTTCTCAGATTGCTTATGGAAATTCAAGTGTATTTAGATTGATTGTACAGCCAAGAAAACTAGTTTTTGTATATGTCTGTAAACCTCAATAATCTAATCTCCGTTTTTTCTGGTAGTTGAACTTGGAAATGATGAGACTATTCTTGTGTCGCTTATCGCTGTCCCGAATACCCTTGAACTTGAATACTATCGGGAGTTGTTTATTTTGATATCGGCGACATTTGCTAGTCGTGTGTTTGTACTTATCTTCTATGCGCTTCACCACAACGCATACTTCCTGATTAATATTTTTAATTGAAACGTTTTACACCACAGCTTTTTTTTGCACTTAATTTAGCTACAGTAATGTGTTAGGGATAAGAACGATATAATCTATAGGAAATGTATGCGTAAGGGAGTAGGAAGCCATTTTGAGAGGGAAAAAAACTTCTTAAAATCAGCCGTTTGGGGTCATATAACCCTTAACTTCTTGTTTTCACGAACTTCTTGTTTTCGGCAAACCAGGCTAGACAAGCTTGACGTTTAATCCGTACATAGCACCATAGTGTTTTTAACAGCGCTTCTTACTACCTGGTCAGACTATACACATATGTACTGATTTCGCTAATTATTTAGGAATGAGGAAGGTTGAATTTAAAGGAAATTTACATGGAGAGAGAGTGGAAAACTATTTAGGAAAAACCACCCTCAATACACCTGACCGTGATTTGAATCCCGATATCCCCTTCATCGACAGTATAGTCTATCGTGACAGTGACGTCTTAGACCATGCGGCCACCGAAGCAGGTAGCACCATAGCTACTATCTGATTAATCTTTATGGTAGACCTGAAGGTGTTGTTTTGAAAATTTAGGGTTACATTCACATTAGCATAGAGAAAAAAAAAAGTCAAAATCACCGCTGCTGAGATTTGAACATTAAATCCAGTAGTGGGGGTAAGATTTTAGACAGTTAAAACGGGACGCCACACATGATATTTACAGTCACGAAAATGTATTTTTTAACATTTCTTACGCCGTCATTAATTAATACTTGAATTTTACGTTTGGAACTAGTTGCAATATAGCTGTAGTCGTATTAAGATACGATAAACAAAATTTGTATTTAATATTATGTAGCTAGCATCTTCAGTAGGTTACTCTGCCAAACACGATTGCTTCATAATACATGGCTTGGCCTATGAGTAAATTAAGGTGGGAAATCAGTCATGTAGGGAAAGTGAAAAAAGGCCAGTGGTTTTTTTGTTGCAGTTTTTATAACAAAACAATTTTTTTGGTCAAAATAAATAAAATATGACTTTCATACAAAGAGTTTAACTTTATTCCTATGAGGATATCAACAGTTATTTAATATCGGTCATGAGAATAGCGACATTAGATGACAAACTTTTTAAATGAAGACAAAAATTTGTCACTAAATTCCAGGACACCCTTGACAGATATGTTAAAAATGTTGAAGTCACCTTGTGAAGAAAATTAAACTCTGTTTGTACAGAAGAAATATTTGATTTATTTTGACTAAAAAATGTGTTGATATAAAAACTGCACATATACTTGCATTTTCTCTTGACCACTACATCCCTACTTTAAAGTGGGGCTAGTGGCATTTTGAACTAGCATATAAAGAAGCACTTCCTTAACGAATTCGACATTACTCACGCTACACTAGCAACGAATTCAAGTAAACGTTTATAATTTCTTTAACTAGTTCTGTGTGCATATATATCTTTTTAACGATTTTTTAGGCCTTCAGGGTTCGTTAATATGATTAATAATCTATCTTCTATGCATCTAGAAAAGACGCGAATTTTATTGAACCACTTAAATCTTTTAAAGTTACAAACTAAACAAATATCCTTAATTGTTAACATTGATCTAAAATAATTTAATTAATTATTTACGTTATAAAAAACTAGTTAAATCTAGTTCTTAGACCCTAGCAGAAATAATGTCACTTTTTTTTTTTTTTCTTTAGCCAATTTTGGTTGAACGTTTGCAGCTATCAATCTCGTCCATTATTACACTGATTTATTTTATAGTGTTTATAACACACTGATTTAGTTTTATAACTTTTATAGCACATAGTGGGGAAAAGGCTTTCTCACACAAATACGTTGCGCAAAGGTACTTGAGATGTTTCAGAACTAAAAGCTACTCATTTTATCCCCAGACCCTAGCAACTGCTTGGACTATTTTTAATAAAACCCTAGAGTGACATTATAAATATTTCAATTACAGTTATACTCACAGTAATAAATTATAATATAGCCTATATCATAGTTTTAGTTCTACTATAAAAATAGTCAAAAACAGGTGTGATATCAGCTTAAGCTCATCTGTTAAAATTGAATTACATGATACATATAATTTAGTTTCATATTTTCACATATTCTTCTTAGCGGGTTGTTTCATCTCCAAAGTGCAATTTTTATATTTTTTTGATATGGTTTGTTATATTTAATTAAATATAGAAAACTAACAGCATACAAGTGATTTAAATAATGTAATCTCTAAGAAAAATAATCTAGAATGTGAACAAACCAGTTCAATAAAAATAAATTCTTAGAATCACGTGTCATAAGAAAATATTACATTTTGATATCTTATTTTATCAAAGACTGGGATAATATTTTATTTATTTATTTGAGATTGTTAACGTGCACTTTCTGACTCTATCAAGTGAAATTTTAACATCCTATGACCTGCGTATTTAGTTTATAGTACAAACCTGAAGGTTTTTTGTATGATTAGGCTTACACTCGATTGTTTATGTAATTTGAGAGAGATCCAACACAACAGCCTATTTATGGTGTTATTTTCAAATGAAGTCGTGTTTAAAAAGAGTCTTAATTATTCATAGAAATAATTGCAATTCAAGAACTGTAGTAGCCCCCTGATATTTCTGAGTAGGCTACCATCTAATCTTGCGCGTTTCATTGTTACTCTACCTTTCAGGCTGATCTGGAACTGGAATCCATTATACATTCAAATTGAATTTGAGAATTATGTATATCGTGAATTAATGATGATGTTTATATCCACGCTTATTACTATAAGGATACTTTATTGAATTTGGGTTATTAGCCCCTGTGATTTTATCTTCAGTAAACTCGCTAATTACTCATTATACCTTTCATACCGCTTAATTATAAAATGTTGACTCTACTGTGTTTCGAACCAAACTATCTGAGAAGTAAGTTGGACATGGTCTGAAATAAAACGCTAAAGGTACATGCACACTGTGGCGAGAAGAACGAGGCTCGGCGAAGATTTTTTTTTCCGCCATAGAAACTTGCATGTAATCAAATGGAAGCCCGCACATTGGGGCGACGCGACGCGCGCATAGGAAAGAGAAGTCTTGGGAGTAATCAGACGACGTTTCTTCCCGCCGCCTCTCCTCGTCTAGCGCCAATCTGTAGCAGAAGCGATGAGCCAAAATATGTGATCTTCGTCTCTCTTCGCTCCCTTCCGGGTATCGTCGGGTGAAATTCCTCAACGTTGTCGCTCGGTAGAGAGAGTCACGTCACTCACGTGCACGCATTTTAATTTAATTATCTACTGTAGCTATTTATTGCATGTTGCCGCTTTCCGTCCCTTGTGGGTGTGAACCCTGTGCCACAAGGGCTTCTCTGCTCGCCGTGTCTCAGTGTGCGTGTACCCTTAAACGTGAGTTCTTGTAGCAAAACAAGTTTTTTGGCCGAAAATAAATAAAATATTGTTCCAGTAGAAAAATAAGAATTTAATTTTCTTTAGATGGTGATGATATATCCACAGTTGTTGAACATCTACTATGACAATAGCGGTATTTAAAAAAATATTTTATTAAAACACATTTGCTTTATGACCCCAACTTTTTTTAAAAATAATTTAAAAAAAGATTTTTAAAATTAATATGTTTATTTGGTTTTTATTTATTACAAAGCCTTTTTAAAAGGGGGATTGTTGTGTCTGTTTGGGGCGGGTATCATTACTTCTTCCCTCTGTGTTGACGCCATTTTTTGGGAAAGAGCTGGGAATTTCCACCCTGCCCAGGCACTCGGGGTTTTTTTTTCGGCTTGAGACCCCAAAGATGCACGCACAGCCTTGACCGGGAAGGGAAAATTTCTTGGGATCTCGGGCCCTTTTCCCCGGTTTTTTAGCTTTGAAGGAACCAAGGCTTTTTTTGGGTTTGGGTATTGTCGGTAGTCAACTTGTTCTTTTAGGAGAGTGGGGGACCCTGAAATTTTTAAATTTAGGAGTAGCCCCCCCTTTGTGGGTGATTAACCAATTTTGTCCCTTCTATTGTTCCCAACGGGGTCTTACCTTTTTGCTTTTGTCCCATTTAAGATTTTTTTTTTTTATTGGTATATCAATTTAACTTCAGATCCATTTTTTTGGGTGGGTGAGCTTTCCCCCCTTTTGTTTTGTTTATATCATTGAAAACGGCTTTGTCTTAAAAAACTTTGGGGGGTTTTTTTTTTGTTTTTAGGTATGCCTCTTAGTTTGAGGCAATTTTACGTTCCCATCTTTTGTTTTCATTTACCCATTTTTGGAAATCATGTCCGTAGTACATTAAAAATTTCCAAAAAAAATGGACAAGGAGGAAGCTGTTGTTCCCTTTCCAAATTGAAAAACAAAAAATTTTTTGGCCTCAAATTTCTCTTGGCTTTGAATTCAATTAGGGGCCAAACCCTGCTTTAATTGCAAAATCTAAAACTGTGGTTTTTTCCCTTTTTTTTAAAAAAAGTTACCAAGATAAAAGTAAATTCATAAACAATTTTATTTTTTCCCCTTAGTTCTTTTGGAAGGGGGCTAATATATCAAACGGCAACCCTGTTGATTTTTCCCACCCCTTAAATTTGTATTTGGGGCCTTACTATTATTTTATTTTTTTCCACGACAACAGACATTGCTACCACGTTGGGTGTCTGAGACGGCCAATAAAACTGGGGGACCCTTTTTTTTGGATCCAAGGGACTCCATGGTGGGTTTCGTAAAACTTTTAGGATTTCTTTCTAAAGCACTCGGTTTTTTGGACACCGCTAAGTCTATGGTTATTTAATTTTTTTAAAAACTATAAAAACCCTTGCAATTTAAAAGGGTCCCATGGCCCAAACTTGGTGGTTCTTAAATTCCACGGTTCATGGGTGGTTTTTTTGGCCTCTTTCCCTTTATAAAGGCGTTTTAAAATTTCACAACTGTTAACTGAGTTTTAGGTGACAAAACCAGCTTCCCACTATCCTAAAAAATATGGGGTGCTATGCGTTTGGAAAAAAAATGGGGGGGGATTTTTTTAAAATTTTTATTGACGCGGGTTTCCCAGCTTTTCGGGTTTGAAATTTAATTGGCATCACATCGGATGTTTTTAAAATTGGCACGGGGAAAGGCATTCTGGGAAATCCTCGGTTATTTTTAACTGGGCGATTTTTTTTGTTTTAGAAACGTTCCCCTTTTTTAGCAAGAGTTTGCCCTTCAGGCTCTTTCAAAGGGGCCGCGTGTTTTATGGTCTGGCGCAACGCATTTATCATTCTGAGATGAAAGGGGAAAGAAGTGGGAAGTCAAGGGGGTATATTCCTTGGTTGCACAAATTTTTGCCCTTGTTTGTGAGGGGGGCCCAATAGAAATTTTTTTTTTCCATTTGAATTGGGTTTAAAACGCCCGTTTTTTAAATGGCTTCCCTCACAATCCCCACCAATACAGCCGGGGGGGGAAATAAAAGGGGGGTATAACTTTTTTTAGTTTAAAGGCCTTTTTTTTTGTTTAACAAAAAAATTTCCCCTTTTACCCTTTTAATTAGAATCTGAAATTTGGGGATTTTTGCAATAGGCTTTTAAAAAATTTACCTTGGTTAGGGGGGGGCTTGATTGAATTATTTATTTTTTTTTTGGTAAAATTTGGCTAATTCTGTGCCCAGGAAAGAAATTTTCCCCCGTTTAATTTTCTTTTCGACTTGTTTTTAGGCCAAACCGTTTGTGTAAAATTGCCCCAAAACTTCCACTGTTGTTTTTATCCCGACTTTTCCCCAATATTTTTTCCCCTCGGGGTTTTTCCCCCCTTATTCCCTGTTAACCCAAATAGGGTGTTAAATAAAGGGTGAATCGGGGGATACTTTTCGTTTTCTGGTTTGGTGTAAAACAATTTGGGAAATTTCTTGATTTGTTTGTGAAGGGGGCTCCCTGTCGAAACAAAAACTTTCCCCTAAAAACCCCCTAATTTTCACCAAGGGGGCAACATAGGGTTTTATAGTTCATTAAGTTTTCTTTTTTAAAAGAAAAAACCCCCTTTTTTTCGTAAGAAAAGGTATGCAAGGTAAAAGGGGATACTTCCCTTTTTCCATTTGTTTTCCAAATGTATTCGATTTTAAGAACCCGGTTTTGGGGTGGTTTGCTTTATGGCACCTCCACCGTTTCATTGTGATTTTGTTAGGGGGGTGCCCACCCAGAATCTTTGAACAACCCTCAACTTTAATGTGTATTTTTTAAGGTAACCCCTTGAAACATTGCGGGTAAGGTCGAAAATAAGCTCCTTGACATTTGGTTTGGAGGTTTAAGGAAGAAAGGGAAAATTTTTTTCAGGTGGGAGGTGGTCTTGAGCCCCTTAACAAAAAAAGGGGGTTTTGGGGTATTTAGAGGGAAGGACCTTTCTTGGAGGGTGTGACCAAAATCAAAGAAAAAGGGCCTATTTTGTGCCTTGCAGGTTGGGTAAAGCAACTTCCAATTTTTTAAAAATTTGAAGCCACCTATTAAGTTTTTAAAAAATTTTTCCCTTCTGGAGGAGGGGACATTTCCCAAAAGATTGACATGTGACTCTTTTTTGAAAAGGGATTTCTTTTTGGATTTAAAAAATCATAAAATTTTATCCCCCGATTTTAGGGGTCCAAAGTTTTATACATTTTTCCAAATTGAATGAAAACTGGCGTGGGAAATATTTGTTAAAAAAATGTTTGTGTGTGTGGATTCGAGTATGAAAAGGTAGGGTACCCGGCTAAAATATAAACCCCCTTCACTGTTTGAGACGTTTTATGACTTGATCCTTGGGCCTCTTGAGATTCCCCCCTTTTTCTCGATTATGCCTTTTAGTGCAAATCTTAAACCCCCAGTTTATGGGCGAGGGGATAAACGCTAGTCGCCCAAAAATGGTTTTATTTTTTTGAGGTTTGGGCCTATGGAAGGCCGGGGGGGTAGGCGTAAACAATTTTATCGGCGATCGCGATTTCCCAAAACACCCCACCCCCTACTTTCTTTCTCATTAAGCAAGTGGTGATATCCCTGAACTATTGGAAGCCTTTTTTTCTCGGCTTTCTTTTCGATCATTTTTCCCCAAAATCACTTTAAATATTGAGGGGCAACTGCGGGGAATCCCCCGGGGACAATAGGGGTTTTTTTTAACAAAAGTGCTCCCAAACTGTCTTGAATTGATTTCTGCAATAAAAAGGTGTTTTTTTTTTGTTTTCCTCAGGTAGTGGCGGCAACTAACTTCAACCGGACCCGCAGTAATTCTGAACTGTCTTTTCCCCGCATTACAAGACTATTTTTTGGGGGATGGCAAAATTGTACGGAATGTACTGCTTCTATACACGAAAAGGGTCAGGAAGTTCATCCGGATCTTGAAAACTCGGGCCTTCCCTTTTTCTAAAACGGGCGGGTCAATTCGGGGTTTGTTCGTCTTTGTCTGGGAACGTGAAAAAAGGTTTTTAAAATTGGCCAAAAATTTTTTTAATAATTTTTAAAAACATTTTTTAAAAATCAACACACTTTTCAAAATCTGTTCTTTTTATCGGGGAAGAGGTGCGCTTTCCTCCCCCGGGAAGGGAATCCAAAAAAAAAACCAATTCCCCCCCCATTACCCCAAAAGTGAAAGAAAACCATTTTTTTTTTAAAAGGACTCCTGCCCACTTTTGGGGGAAAATAAGTAAAACCCCTAGCCAAAATAAATAAAAATTAAACAATTTATATTAATTAAATATTTTAAAAACTAATAGGTAGCACAACAACAAAAACGGGGCTTTAATAGTAAAAATTTTGGTTTTGGAAGCAATCCACAAAAAACCTCAAATTAATAACGACTAATTAAAGTTAATTTTATTCGGCTATCGTATCACTTTTAACAAAAAATATTTCACAAGCATGACCGTTAATGTTTTTTTAACACGTATCGTACCGGATCGCCCTGGGCCAGAGTTATGGGGCCCGGGGACTTCCACCCTTTAAGGGAAAATTTTGCCCCCGTTAAAAAACGTTCTCCTACCTGAATCTTCATCGGTTTGTTTTACCTTTTTTAAAGAATTAAAGCCCTCTTTGTGTTTTTAAACCCCATAAAAAATTTTGATTTTTGGCCCATGGGGTTTAAACCTTTGTATTAAAATTTGACTTCGGTTAAAATTTTCGACATTTTTTAGGGGTTACAAGTTAGGTTATCGTATTGCTACTAAATTCTCTTTATAATTTAGACCAAAAAAAAGGTAAATATTGACTTCGAGTCTAGAATAAAAATGAGAGGCATTGATGTCAAACATTTTCCTAAGGGGAAAAATTGAAAAAAAAACATAATTACATTTTTTGAGGCAATTTTTTTTACTTATCCGTGGCTTTGTAACTATTGCGTTAAAACTTAAGTGTATTCTTTAATAAACTACAAAAATTATTTTAATATTCTGCCAATTTTCAGAAACTTTTGTGTTTATAAAAAATATTTCAAAAAAACGTTTTTTTTTTGTAATTTTATCACATTTGCAATATAAGTTATTAAAAGTTCTGGGAAAAATTCTGCTCCTGAAAAAGTAGGAAAATCCTAAAAAATTTTTTTCATTTTTAACAGAAACACAGAAGGGGATGACAAAGCCCATTTTTAGGGTTGGGGGGGTCATAAAACGTCGACATCCTCAACTTTTCCGTTGTTTTTTTTCCTTCGCAATATTTACCTTTTTGTGGAAAAGTTTTTTACTCTGACTAGAGTTAAAAATTTTTTTTTTTTACATTCGTTCCCTTCGAAAAGTAAATATATATTATTTGTCTTAGTTGAAAATTTTGGTTCTATAAAAATGTTAAAAAAAATTGCATTATAAATTTGTACATTTTTTCAACAAGTAATTTCTATCCAAATGTTTGGGAAAATGTGTAAAAATGAAAATTTAGCATCAGCCGAAACCCTTTAAATTTTTTGCCGAAAAAATTGATAGCGTTTTTTTTAAAAGGGAAAGCCCAAAATTTTAGAAAAAAAATCTTTTTTTTTTCTTTTTCCCCTTTAAAGTAAACCCCCTTAATTTTGGGTTTGGGGATTAAATTTCCCAAAAAACCCCTGGGGAAACCCTATGAAACCTGATACAATTTTTGCCTGTCGTAAAATGTTTAGACCTGTTGAGGTCCGAAGAAATTCAAATTCGGGGGTCATGAAACGTGAGTTCATCAAAATTTTATTTAGTTTTTTTTTGGCCATCACAATACTTTCTTATGAAAGATAGCAGAAATTTAAAAGGGGATGTTTTTTGATTTTATATTCACAATTTATCACCATATCAAAAAAAAGGTGTTTTACATGTTTGCTCGTTTCATTTTTCAAATCGAATGTTGCGTTCTCTTTAAAAAATCCTTTTTCATTAAAATCGTCTTCAGCCATTTTCAACTCACGTTCTAAAGTTGAAAAAATATTTTTTCGAGACGAATCCCCTAAACTCTTTAATTATCCCATACAAAAAATTCAGGGGTTTAAGGTGGGGGACCGAAGGGGGGGGGGGGGGAAAAGGCTTGTGAGGGATGTGTGGATAGGTCGAAATGTCCATTCCAAAGTCTTTCTCATCACCTGTTTACCCTGTGGCGGGGGCTTTTTAAAAAACAATGTCTCCATCTTCTTTAATCTTCCTCACTCTTCCCCTTTTGTTCTTATTATATCCTCTCATTTGCACACTGGGTTTTTGCCCCCCCATTTCTTTTTTGGCCCCCCTTTGCGGTCTTTTCCTTTTTTCATATTTCATTTCCATTATTTTTTTTGGGCATCCTTCCTTCTCCATCCTTTACTGCCCATTAAAGGTCTCGTATGAATTTTTAACCCCCCCCTTTTTATCACGGGGTATGGTAAGGAAATTTGATCACTTCTAAATTTGGTCCCCCGGTGACTGGGCGGTAGGGGGTTTAAACCCTGGTGGATTACGAGGGAGGTTCTTCGTGATAGACTTCCCATACAAAAAAATGTGGTTCTTTAATCTGATTCGCCCTTCATATGTTATGCCTATCATTGAGGTGAAAGAAAAATTGGGGTAGTGAGACACGAAAAAAAAAACACATTAAATACTTTCAATGAACCTCATTTGGATTTTTGCAAAAAATTTTTTGGGTAAATTATTTTGAATACTTGAAAAAAATTTTGTATGTGTGCAATTAGTCATCTCAAATTGCATTAAATTGTATTTTTAAGGGAAATAAATGTTTTTTTAAAAAAAATTTACTTCGGGAAATGTCAAGTTAATTTGAAATTTTTTTTGTATTCTTTTTTGCTGTATTTAACAGTTAATTTTTACCCTCCTTTAAAAGACAAAGTGTTTTGTTTTTTTAAAAGGGTTTTTTAGTAAACTCTTTCGAAATGTGGTCTACAACTAAACTGAAATGCATTCGTAATAAAAAGTTTGTATGAACGGTTTTAAATTAGGCCCTTTTTCTCTTTTTTCCCCTGTTTGATCAAGTTAGGTATTTTTGTCGTCTCCCATTTTTCTTTTTTTCCCATTCGCTTATTTTCTTTCGGAATTTTATGAAAACGGGGGTAGGTAGATGTAAGAAGAAAGTGACCTTTTGAAAACCTGAAATTTTAAAAGTAAATTAAAAAATTTTTGTTAAATTGTTTTTTAAAATTGATAGGGGGAATGAAAATTGTGTACTGCTAAGAGCTTTTTTTTAAGATAAATATTTTTGTGTAAGCCTTAGATCTTTTAAAAGTTGAAAAATTCATTAAGTTCTTTTATTTGTTTTTTAGTGTGTGTATTTTAGTTTATTTCCCATTGACCTATAAAGTAGAAAAATGTTGTTTTTCATTAACGAACGTTCAATTTTATGAGGAAGTGGAATTTATCAAAAAACGTGGGTGTCTATATTACTGAAGGGCAATTCTTTACATTTTAACTATAATTTAACATTAATCTTTTAAAGAAAAATAAAATAAAATTTTAAATTTAAGGCTTAAGTTTTTAAATTTTTTAAAAGACCCATAAGATGAAGGAGGGGATACCCTCTCCCCCCCCCCTAGGGGGGGGGGGTTTTGAAAAGAGCGCTTTAAAGTGGGCTAGTGGGGGGTGCAAACCCCCTCTCCCCCGTGTTTTTAGGGTTTTGTCATGAAAGAAATCTAAGCATGTTTTTCTGGTTTTGGGTTTTGTGGCCCCTAATTTCCTGGTTTTGTGGGTTTTTAAAGCGCAGTTCAAACCTCAATAGCTATAACTTTATAAAAAAAAGTTTTTAGGGTCCAAACCTCAATTTAAAAATTATGAAATGAAAACCCGTTTAGTCTAAAAAAATAAGCCTAAAAAAGCCCATCTTTTTTAAATCCAATCTAAAAACCTGCTTTGTCAAATTGGTTTCGAGGAGTTTAAAAAGGTTCGGTTAAATCCATACCTTAACTTCAATTTTCCCCTTTCTACTCTTGAAAATACAATAGGAAAACGGGGTTATTTTATTTCCCCTTTCTTTACCTAAGATAAGGGATCAATGATTTAGTAGAGTTTTCTTTTTGGTTTTTTGAGTGTTTGATACATTTTAATTCAATGGGCCTTTTTGCTGTAAAGTTTATTTTTATTTAAGTTGAAAAGCTATGATAACGATGGGTAGCAAATGGTCACAAAATAATTTTTTTCCTTGTTTTGAGTGTTTTTGTGGTTTAAATTTTCCTTTTTCTACTTTTATTTTCCTGAAAGTTTATTTTTTTCTATCTAGATTAATTTTAAAAAATAACTCAAGGTAATTTGAAAAGCAATTTTTCCCATCTTAAACCCTTTTTCTAAGTAAAATATTTTCTTAGTTTGATGGAAAAAATTTAAATTTTTTTTAGACTAGTGTTTCCATGTTCATCAATTTGACTCAAGGTTAAGATTTTTGTTCAAACCCTTTTTTGAAAGACCAATTAAAAAAATTTAAAGTGTTTTGCTGAGATTTTTTAGCATATCATAGGGAGAGAAATACGGTTGAAATTTTTTTCTGAAAGAGGATTTTAGTTAAAAAAATTAATCTTAATTTTAATTTTTTTGGTTTTGTCCTTCTGTTTTCACTATTAAAAAAAGGGATGATAAATATAAAATGATATAGAGTAAGCATACTTGCATTTGGTGGAGGGAGGGAGGAAAAATATTTGGGGAAAAACCCTTCTTTACACCGACTGGTATTCAACTCTGACCCCCCTGCCCCCCGTAATTACATTATATTGCGAGGTAAAAACTTACCCCGTGGACCACTGATGTGAGTAATTAAATTGTGATAGGTTTTTTATATAAGGGTGGGATTAATAAACTAGACTAAATTACAATACTTAGTTTTTTGGTAAAATATTTTAAATGTCTGATCTTGCTTTTATTTGAAAATTAATCCTTATATTATTTTTGTTGTAAATCCTTTTTTTCTAACAAATAAAAGACTCGCGATGAAAGGTTAGCGGATAATTTTTTTTCCCAATTCTGAATGCATACCAGTTTCGTTAAAAACATAGTTTGTTTAAAATTTAAGTTAAAAAAAAAATCAACAATTGTTTGTATAAATTACCGAAAATAAACTTTTTTCGCTTTTGGTATACATTCGCTGGTATTTATTTAAAATTAACTCAAAAAAAGACTAGTATTTTTTTTGGGGTGGGGGGGGTTGAATTTTTTAAAGTTTCGAAAGGGTTTACTGGAAATTTTAAATAATTTCTATTTATCCCCAAGACTATGTCGGCTATTTATTTTCCTACTGCTTGACTTATAAATCCATACTAGTCTCCTAGTTTTTTTAGTTCTAATAAATTTTTTAAAAATGGACATGTTAAATTGTTTTATTAAATTTACTCATATGAAAAAAAGTAAAAGAAAATACTTTAACTCGTGAATAGCCATTGCCATCAATTTCAAACAGGACAAGGGGGAATCAAAATATCTGTTACTTGACCACACGCCTCCACCGAAAAATGGAATTCCTTTTTTGAGACAGGGTGATGAAATAGTTTATACCTCCCAATTATTGTCTAAAGTCTGACTTTAAAGTATGTGCGTCCCCCACATAGTACTATTTACAACTGTGTATTTCTTTGGATGAATTGTTTTGGAGGGGCGCAGTAAATAGGCCGTGTTGGATTTAAAGTGCTTTGGGGCCCGCTACTCCCACAAACCCCGCCGGCGGCTTTTTTTCCCAGGCCCCATCTTTTTTCAGCAGAAAGAGCGGTGTTTTAGGCTCCGGGTCTAAAGGCCCCTAAGCTTTCCCGCCCATCACTGGGGGAAAAAGATATTGGGGGCGCCGTTTTGGGGACGTGTAGGGGTAAGTCCTTTCATTGGGTCTCGGACCGGGTGGTGGGCAGGCGGGTCTTCGTTTTTTAGGGTCCCCTTTAGACCAAACGAAAAAGAATCAAAGCAAAGGAGCCATTTTCCGTTCGTTTAGTGTAAAGGGCCCCACCGAAAAACTCCCACAAACTCGTTTCACCAAAGAGTAGTGTGAAAGCGAATGCAAAAATACGAGCAAAGGGTTGTCATAACGCAGGCTTGACTAGCGGTGAATTAAATTTTTTTCCTTCTCACTTGGTTTTTACTTTTTTCAAAAAACATTTTTTTTAGGGTTAAAAAAAACCCTTTTCGAATATATGTACTATCTCCCCCACTTCCCAGTTTTCTTTTTTTTTGACATGTTTTTTCCCACTTTCGTCAGAAGATCTATAAATATTTTTTTTTTCGTCTTTCCCTCATTGATTTTGCATTTCTTCCTTTTCCCTTGCTTTCCGCTTTTCTTTTTTTTATTGTTTTTTTTGGTATTCCCCACAGTAGGGTCCCAAAAAATCTCTCTCTTTATAATGTTTACATTTGTAGGCAAAATCATTTTTCCCAACCCTTGTTTGATCCCCGTCCGAATTATTCTCTACATTAGGAAACTGGTGTACTTCACCAACGAAAAATCCTTTGATAAAACCCCGCTCAGTCGAGAAAGGCGCCAAAACCCAAAGGACTTTTACCCAATTGTTCGCGCGCCCCTTCTTTTTTTTGATAAACCGGAGAGAGCATTCTAGACAATTCGGGCGAACATAATCGGGCAATAAAAGAATTTTCGTACACGTTTACCCCAAGCGATTGTAGGTGAATGGCGACGAATAGCATCGCTCGCTTGTCTAAAAGGGACCTTGAGAAATGGCCGATGTTTGGTTTATTTTAAACATGAGGCCGTCGGATGAGGGCAGCCCAGAAACACTATTTAGGTTTTCTTTCATTAACCTAAGTTTTTTGAAACATTAAAAATTTTTTGTAGAATTCGTTAGCCGAAATGTTTGATATCTTTTTTACCCAAATATGAAGTCAAAATGTTTTCAAAACCTGAAATTTTCATTGTTTTTTGATTCAAAAACACGTTTTTTAAATGTAGGGAAACTTCTTGATATGGCATTTTTAAAAGAATCGTTGTAAGGGTTTAAACCTCAAAAATATTCTTTCAATCCTTATTAAATCTAAAAACTTTAATCTTACTTATTTCTTTTGTTAATATTTTTCTTTTTTAATTTTTGTTGACTCAAGGTTCTTATTTATGTCTGATTAATATTTAAATTTTGAAATGGAAACAAAGAAAAAAAAATTTTTATTTTTCTAAACTCCACTTCAATAACTACTATTTACTACTACTTTTACTATTTCTTCTACTACATCTATATTTCTACTATTCTATTGTTACTTACAAATTTAATAATATGTTTGTTTAAATTGGACCCCTGTTTCACGTTTCGCCTATCTACCATGATAACTCCTTTGTATTTAAGTAAAAGAATGCAAAAAACCGCGGTTTAGGGGTTCGAGGTGATGCGGGCAAATGAACTTAAATTGGGCCCGGAGAATTTTCTCTTTAAATATTAAGTGAGATTGTTTTTTATTTTTTCATAATTTTTTTTTGACACTTTGTTTATTATTTGATGTTGTATATTTTGTTATTATTTAATATTGCGTGTGTTAAACTTATTAAAACCAAACTATCTTTTAAAAAGTAGGCCAAAACTCCCAATTTAAACCCCACAGAAATAAAAAAATGTCAAAAACCGAACGACTAATAACTTTTTTTGGGTTTTTATAAATATAAAATCAGGGGTTTATATGAACCAAACACTTTTTTTCATTTTTTTTTGATTTAAAGTTAATACGATGGTGTGTCTCTCAGAGATCAAAACAGTTGAGAGCGGGATTGCGTCAAGAAACTTTTAAGGGGGGGGGAAACTGAATTGCGATAAAGAACACTTGGTGGAAAAAAGGGATTGCGATAAAGCAACTTATTGTAGGAGAACTGTATTGACGATAAAGCCACTTAATGGTGGGGGAATGGATGACGTAAATACAACTTAATTTGTAGGAGAATGGATTACGACAAGACAACTTAATGGGGGGGGAACTGGATGCGATCAAGACACTTAATTGTGGAGAATTGGATGACGGTCAAGCCCCCTTAAATTGTGGGGAATTTTTGACGAAAGACCCAAAATGGGGGAGGAACTGGTTTGCGATCAAGGGGACAAAATTTAATTGTAGGAGAATGGTTGCGATCAAGACTCACTTAATTGTAGGAGAATTGATTGCGATGGAAGGGGTAATTAGTTTTTTCTCCCCCTCTTGGTGAAAGGTTTGTGTGTCTGGGCCTATGGGGTGTAATCCTTAGTTTAAGTTATTTTGGAGGCAAAGGCAGTTTGGCCCTGTTAGAAAAAATACTCTGTCAAGTATTTTTGTTTTATTAAATAATTTTTTTCAAATAAAAAGGGGAATTGCTTTTGCGGGAATTATTTAATTGTAGTTAGCAGGACTGAACCCTTTTTCCCAAAATGTTTGTGAACTAACTTCCCCTTTAAAACCTGCAGAAAGAAGTTTTGCAATATGTGTTTTATCCCCTAAAAAAAGTTTGAGTATAACGTTTTCCTGTCCCATCCATGCAGTGATGTTAAACTTCTAAAGAATTTTGGCAAGATTTCCCAATGCGTGTGCATTTTTTCTTCAATATTCCCCCCTTCCTAAATTTTTTTTCAAAGCTTAACATATTTCGAAGGCATCTTTCCCCCCATAAAAAAACTGGCGGGATTTGACCGTGGTTTTCTTGGCGGGCCCCAACTGGTCGTTTTGCAAATTAACACAAATAATAGAAAAAATAATAGAAAAATATATTTTTTGAAATAACTTTTGTTCAAAAAGAACACGAAATGTTCATGTTTTATAAAATTCCTTTTCCTTATTTTTTGGGTGTTTTTTTGCTCCATGGGATGTGTATTTAAAAATTAGTAGGCCCATTTTAATAAGTATTATTGATTAAAAAAAAAAAGAAGAAAGTGTTAAACGGTTAAATCTCGAGTGTCCTAGTATTAGGGGTAATAAATTGTAGGTTTGTTAAATTAAAAAGCTGTTTTCTTTTTAACAATTTAAATTTGTTTGGTTTGTTTTAATAGGGGTTTTGTTGGGAAAGGAAATATTAGAAAAAACCAAATTTTTTTTGTTGTTAAAATTGGTTAAATTTTACTATTTAGACTCAACCTATGTTTATTATGTTTTTAAAGTATTTTAGTAATTGGTAAATGTCAATTAAGAATGAAAAAACGACCCTTTTTATAATAGATAGAGAAAAAAATAAGCTTAATCATAGGTACTTTTTTTAAACTGAAAAATTGACATGGGAATTTAAACCCCGGGAAAAATTTTACTTGCACGTCCCTCACAAATTTGCTTTAACTATGAGTGAAAATTTTCCCGGGGGAACCCCGGGTGCTTAGTTTTAAGAGCTTAGCCCATAACCAAAGGCCCCCTGTTCAATTACCGTGGTCTGGGTGGGGTGTATTTTTTTAAAATTTAAAAAATGTGTTTTAAAAGCTGCATAACTGTGTTTTTAAAACAATTATAATAGCCGTTTATTTAAAAAATCATAGGTTTGGGTTTGTTTTTGAATAAATTTCTGAAAGTGGAGGTGAATCGAACCTAAGCTGTTCAAGGTTGTCCTTTTTCATAAATTTTAATTTGATTCAGCTAATAGGGCTGATCCTTGAACAAAAAAAATTTTTTTAGTTTGTGCATAATTTAAAATTAGGAAGTAGGCTTACAGACGTCCCTTAAAGGGGGAGTGATTTCAGTGACGACAAGGGTTGGGTTTTTCCCCATTTGATCCAATTTTGTAGTAAGCACTGCGTATACTCCGTTCGGGTTTTTACGCCTATTAGGGGAAATTTAAAATTTGTTTAATTCTTGTAAAAGGAAGGTTATTTTAAAGGAAGTGTTCCGATCGGTGGGGAAAGGGGGGTGAAAAAACCTTTTAGGTAAACCACCCTCAATAACCCCATGGGATCGAACCCATATTTGGCAATTTCTATTATGAGATAGGTGTGCCCTAGACAATACGTCCATGATTGGTTTCATTCCCCTTGTTTATGCCTTTGAGTAATTGATGTTTTGGATAAAGTGTGTGTGTGTGTGTTTTTGTCTAAAAAGCATATTTAACCTTTTCACCGGGTCAAAAGTTCCGAAACTTTATATGCTCACTCCCAACTTACAAGCCAATTTTTTTAATTTTTTTGCGGCCACTGTTTTTTTTTTGGGTAAGCACCTTTGGCAGAGAAAATGGGTTTGCATCCAGTCCAACGGTTTGTACGGTGTCGAATTTGGAAAAAATAGCCTATTTTTTCCTGGAGCATTTTCAAAAGTTCCAAGATTAAAACTGAAGTTCTTGTTTTTTGCACTCCTTTTACATTTAGAAACTTTTTGTTAAATTTAGAATTTGGTAAGCCAAAAATTTCGCTCAAAAAATAGTAATTGGAGTAAGCCACAAACATTTCGTTAAGCCCCTTAGTAATTGGAGAAGCCACAAACATTTCGTTCAAACCAAAAGAATTGGGGAAGCCAAAACATTTCGTTAAACCAATGTAATTGGGGTAAGCCACAAAATTTCGTTCAATCCCCTGTAATTGGAGAGCCACAACATTTCGTTCAAACCATAGTTTAAATTTTAGGGAAGCCAAAACATTTTATTCAAACAAAGTAATTGGAGTAAGCCACAAACATTTCGTTCAAACCAATGTAAATTGGGGAAGCCAAAACATTTCGTTCAAACAATTTTAAATTGGGGGTAAGCCGCAAAAAATTTTTTCGTTTTTAAACCATAGTGATTGGGGGGTTAAACGCAAAATTTCGTTCAAACCAATAGGATTGGGTAGCCCCAAATTTCGTTCAAACCTAGTAAAATTGGGGTAGCCCCAAACATTTGTTAAGCCAATTTGTAATTGGATAAGCCCCAAACATTTCGTTAAACCTTTAATTGGAGGGGGAAACCCAAACATTTCGTTAAACCAAAAAAGTAATTGGAGTAAGCCCCAAAATTCGTTCAAGCCTTAGTAATTTTAGTAAGCCCCAAAAAATTTTTTTTTCAACCAATGTAATTTTAGTAAACCATAACGTTAAATTTGTGCGAAAGCCTTTTTTTTTTGTATATTTTAAATGTTTGTAAAAAAAGAACTTCGAAAAGAGCAGGTTGCCCTGTTACAACTTAATTCGTTTTTTTTTGTTAACAAACGGGCGTGGCGTGGGACACCGTTTGTGGAACTTGAACTAAACGCGTTTTTGATGCCTTTTTGGGTCTAATGTTTTATTTGTTCTGGTTTGCGTACGTTAAGTTATAAATTGCATGTAAAATTTTCCTGCTGTCATCGTTTCTTGTGGTGCTTTTTTTTATAGAATCCCTTTTAAAAAAGAAAAGTTAAAAACGAGTTTTTTTAATTTTAATTTTCGTGTCTTAATTCATCTAGAGGAAAATGCCCCGATTTGTTGGAGAAAGATAGTGAACAATCTAGTAAAAAAAACTATATCGTACACCCGATGGGATCGATTGAACCAAACCTCCCCACAACTGGCATTTCTACGATATATTTGTGCGCGGGCTCACGGTGTACTTTTTTTTACTTACAATGGTTTGGACTAAAAAAATTTTTCAACAGAAATATAATCAATCAAAAAAATCTTTAGATATGTTTAAAAAGTTTCCCCCTTTATTGCGTACAGATCGGATAGTTTGATGAATATGTGGGGTTGTGTCCATTATTGTCCCCTTAGTTCTAGTAGCTTAAACAAACAGGGGCGGGAATGCTTTGGATTTGGGGTTCTTAAAAGAAGTAAAACTTTTCTGAAACTTTATAATTGAGTTAGTAAAAAAGGGGGTTGGATCCCGCAAATATTTAAATTTTGAAGTATTTAGCTGAAATGATACAAACACAATTTAATGATAAAAAATTCATTTTTTATAGTTTAAATAAAATATTTATAAAAGCTACAATTTGTTATTAAAAACTTCAACTTTAACTTTTTAAATTAGTATTTTTTTTTTTTTTTTGAATTAAGGTATGGTAAGTTTTTAAATTACCCATAAGTAAACTGTGGGTAGGTGTTCAGGGTGCATGGAACTGTCATCTCGTGTTTTTTCGGATATCGGAAATGAGAGACGGGTTTTGAATTCTTTAGGGGTGCTGAAAATTTTTTTTTTCCCTCTGGTTTCCCCTTTTTTCTCAGCCTATTGATAGCAAGTAGATAATCGCTGGGTTATTTTTTTTTATTTTGCACCGCGTCTTCCTTCGTGATTACGTTAAGTACTAAATTTCGTAATGGTTAGGATTTGGGTGGTTTTTTAGAGGGGGTGAAGCCATATTGGTGGGGGGTGGAAAATTATTTAGGAAAAAAAAAACCCAGTTCACCCCCCGAGATTCGAACCTCGTTCCCCCTCCTGGCAGTCTGGTTTAAATTACGCATTAGCCAGCCCCCGCCCCCCGAGGTGTTCCGGGTTATTAAATTTTTCCTTCTGATCTTATTTTTGCAAAAAGGTATGCTTGATACCCAAATTTTGGGTTTCATTGTGTCATGTTAGTTTTGTCGGGGGGAAATTGGGCCCCAAGGGGGGTATATGTATTTACTTGGCGCTTTTAACTTGAAAGTTCCCAACTTTTTTTGGGGGCTTTATTTTATTGTTGGATAACCAATACTATATATATTTAAAAATATAAGTACCTTGCTTTTTAGAGTTGTTTTTAATTAATTTTCATAAAATACAGCATACTGGGGCCCCAAGGCAAAAACCCCGAACATTCTAGATTCTCCCTTACGTGAAAATTATCTCCACAGTATCTGCAAGACTTAGTTATCTTAAAAAAAGTTTGTGATGAATTAGGGTAGTAAGCATAATTATGTAACTGTTTTCCTTTCCCCTTTTTAATCCCTTTTCGGACCAAATATTTCCCAAGCATTTATTTTTTAACGTGTCTGTAAAGTTTTAAACCACTCCACCCCGTTCCCTTTTCTCCCCCGAGTCAATGGGCGAGAGGGTAGCCTTTACTTAAATCTTGGTCAAGGTGAAATTTAATTTTTTTACGTACTACCCACCGGAGTTGTTTCGTCGTTTTATTTTGGCTTGCCCGGGATAAAAGTGGACTGAGGACGGTGAACTTTGGGGAAGTTGGGGTTTCGGTAATGTGTTAAATGATGGGGAGGTCCCGGGGTTTGGATCCGTACGCCTTTTGGGGGTGGGGGCGTGGTCAAAAATAATTTAGCCGTGTTTGTTTGGGCAAAGGCGTTTCAATCCTTCTATGGGTTTTATTAGGAAAATAAACGCCCTTTTTTATTGTATTCTATGTATGTACTATATAAATGTGTTGTTGTGATGTATTCTCACCCATATTAAGTATTTTACTTAATACCCGGTGCTAAAAAAAATAAATGCTTCCAAATGTGTGAAAATATTGTTATTTTTTCCGTTGGACCTTTTTTTTACCACAATTTAAAGCTTTGAAAAACCCGTTTTTAACTAAGCTATTTTTTATGCAGTGAATATTCGTCAAGTCGACTTATTTCAGCCGGTAGGCTTTTACGTATAAGCTCCCGGGTTCGATTCATGGGATGGTCGAAAAAAGTTTTAATTGGTGAATGGGGTTTTTTCCCTTTTTACAGCGATGAATAATGGTGGAAGCCCGGTGTTTTGTCGTTAGATTTAAGTTGTTTGTAAAATCGGTGATGATTAATCGGTCGGTTCGGAAAGTGCACGTTATTTTTTCCAAAAATGAGGAAAAAAGTTTTAAATGTAGTTTGCTATTATTTAAAAAGTATACTCGTTTATACCCTCTTTAATTGTAGTTTCGTAGGGTTTAAACAAGGGAATTTTGGGCCAGCGATTGAAGCCAGTAAAGTGTGTGAGAGGGTTTAAAAAAATTTTTTATTCCTGTACTGAAATCCCACCTAAACCCCCTGGTGTTATTGATTTTGGGGACCATGTACGGAATTTGGAGGTGGATATTTGAACCCCCGCTCGAGTCACCGGCATTTTTATTTATGGAACCCTTGTTCAGCCAAGTTTCAACTAAAGGCCCTTTTTTTATATATTTGGAAACATCAATACTAGACCTTTTTCCCTCTAACAGCTACCTCTAAAAATAAAAGGGGGAAATGATTTCTTTTAAAATACGATAGGGCAAATATCTATTTTTTTGAGTTATTTTTTTGTATTTTTCAAAGAGTTTTTTTTTTTCTTAAAATATTTCAAAACTGGTTTGTAAAAGTTTTGGATTTTGTTACCCCGATGGGTCCTATTGGGCGAAATTTTATTTAAAACACTTTTCATTTTGTAGTTTTTTATTTCTGAATTGTTTAAATTTTGCGAAAATGTCATGTCGAACTATACGGGGTAGCGCGGGGACTGGGGGTTGCTAGACGCCCAAATGAGTTCTGGACCCAATGCCAACTCCCAACTGAACACCTGGAACCAACTGCCCAAATGCCTTTAAATTGACAATTCTTTGTATATATTCCCTTGGGCATGGAAGCTTCGGAAGGGTTTTGTTTAGAAAAACAAAATAAAGACAAAAAAATTTGGTTTTTGGGAGGTTCTAGAGCCCGGAAAAAAGAACAAGTTTTATTTTAAAATCTTTTCGACCTGAGGGGAAGTTATTATTAAAAAATTTTTTTATTTTCAAATGATTGACTGGGGTAAGTGCGTGACGTCCGTTTGGGTTTTGCCTTTTGAAAAAGAATGCTTTAAAAGCCATTTAATAATTTTTTTTTTAAAGAAAAAAAACGTTTATTAAAAATTGGAGTATTATTGTCATGCTTTCACATATTTTTAGGGGCAAAAAAAGTTACATTACAATACCCCCAAAGGTATCTGAAAGTAGAGACTTTGTCGTTACTTTTTGATACGCTTTGCTAAAAAAAAAAAAAGACAACTGTCTTTTTTTTGCACCCCTGTATAAAGTTTTACAAAATAAAATTTTTTAAAAAACCCGTATAAAAAATTTTACAAATTGGATAAATTCCAATAATTTGGAAACTCTGTTAAAGTTGTTCTTGAATGATAATAATATTTTTAAGTGGTGTTTCCGACTGTAAGTTTACTTTAAAATTTTTAATATAATATTTGAAGTTATATAAATAAATATTAAAATATAAGATGTAATAAAAAAAGTTGAAAAATTTGTAAACCCAAAAAAAAAAGATATAAAATTGTTAAGTATAATTACATTAATTTAAATAAAAATAATTTTATTTTTATAAAAATTTGAATTTAATATAAAAATTTGATTTAATTTTACTAATCAAAGTTTTTTATTTTTTTTTTAAAAAAAAAAAACAAATTTGCTATAACGTCCCTTTGTTGATTAAAATACATTAAATTTTTAAAAAAAAGGAATATAAAATTTTCACTAATCAAAGTGTTTTTAATCATTTATTGGTTTTTTAAATTTCGTTCACTTTTTATTCTTTCAATGATCCTTCACGGATCCCCTTTTACTTTTTTTTATTAAAATACTTAACAAACCTTTAAGAAATACCCCTTAAAAGCCGATGCCAAATTCGCTAATGAGCCATCACTTGAATAATTTAGAAACTTAGTTAAAAAACAAAAAAGAATTTTCAAAATAAAACCCAATTTCTTAAAAAATAATATAATATATTACATTGTTTCGGATGAGAAAAGGTAATAAAAGAAATTGTTTTACCTTACCAAAATCTTTATTTTTGAGAATACCCAAAACCCCAAAACAAATTTAAAAATTTTTGAAATAATAGCGAAATCTTGGAATCATAAAATTTTAATTTTATTTTTTTCCCCTTTTAAATTAAAAATGAATTTTCATTAGTGAAAAATCTTTCCTGCATCTTTTTTGTTGATTTCAATTTTTGACTGTTTCTATTTGCCCTTTGGCAAAAAAAAGAAATTATAAAAAAATTTATTTTTATAGTAGCCTAAATTTGGTCTAAAACCCCAATTAGCTTTTCCTTGTTAATAATTAGCTTTTACATCACGTAAACCAGAATACCCTTTTAAACTTCTTAAAATCTCCTCAATTTCTTTAAATTTTAATCCGAAATTTTAACCATTGGATATTTATTGCATATTATTTAGTGGAAAGCTTAGGCCTCTGCCCCATTTTTTACTATTTGTTGCGTTGTGCTAACTCTTGTTTGTTTAAAATGCTTTCCGAACTTTTTGTCCTTTTGAAACACCATTATATAAAAAAAAAGAAAAATTTTTCATCATGGCTTACTCATTAAATCTGGTTAATACACCCCAACTTCCTCATCAATTTCCCCAACGCTGTAGATGCCCGGGCCATCTTAAAAATTAAACGACGAATTTTTAACTAGATCTGGCTTGCCCTTGTAAGCCTATCTGAAAAAACCCCAAATCCCCTTTCTCAACCTTATACCCCAAAGAAAAAGACCCCAACTCCACTATTGAGGAAAAAAGCTTTTTTAAAAAAGATACTGCTCTTTTTTCCCCTCCTTAGCATACTGTAAATTAAGCACTCAAGTGCATATCTAAATTTTAATTTCTCTGTATTTAGATTTCTCTTCAGCTTTTCAGCCTCTCTGTGATTTCTTTAATATATGAATCAAAATCGTTTTAATTTATTTCCCTTTAATTAATTGAATTAAAATTAAACCCCCCCCCTAAATTTAAAATCCTTATCTTGATTATAAAAAAAATGCTCATTTTGAAATAATATATTTTTCAGATTTCCAAGATCGTTATTTAATTAATAAAACTTTCTAATTTCTCATAAAATTTAAAAAATTTTAAAAATTCTTGTTAAAATTAAAATTTTTTTTTATCCCCTTATTTTTACTTAAAAAATGTTTCAATTAACAAAAAAATTTTGACCTATTTAGAAAATTTTTTTAGATCCTAAACTTTCCCCCCGTGATTAAAGGGTTTCACGCACCCCAGCTGACAAAAATTATCCAAGCCCCCACCTAACCCTTCTTCCCTTTATCCCTTTTCTGCTTCTAAGGGTCCATGCCCCTCCTTATTGTTCTCCTTTTTTTATTTATAAATTTCTAAATTATGCTAAATCCAAATTTTTAATCTAAATGATAAGAATTTATTTTTTTATATTTATAGATTTTTTTTTACTTTTTAAAGTACGGGTTTGATCTAAATCAAAGAAATTTATTATTTCTTCAAGTAACTGTCTTGTACTCTTCCTCTCTTTTTGCGCAATTTGTTTATCTTTTTTGTTTTGGAGGTAGAAAAAAAAAATTTCGACAAAATTTTTTTTAAGGCGTACATTTTACAATAAAACCTTTTACCTTTTTTAAAAAAAAAAAAAAAGATTTGGGTCGTTCTCCGGTTATGGTCAAAAATGGTTTCTTTAAATTTCTATTTTATGTGTAAAATTTATGCTTTTAAATCTTATACGTTTAAATAATTATAGTTATCCCCTTTTCTGTGTGTGTCTCTTGCTTTTTCGATGTAGAATGACTAGGATGCCCGTTTAAGGCGGGCGTAGGAAAGAAGTATAGAAAATTTTTTTACAACCCTCTCAATTTTTTCAAAAAAAGGATTTCACTTCCTTTTTGAAACAAAAAAATTAGTCTCATTTTCATGTTTGGTCGTTTTTTGGTTTCTTTAAATTTCCTTTTTGAGATGTGTTTAGGTGTGACCTTTTACCCCTTTTTTAAACTGTACGCAGTTATAATTTTGCAGAATTTGAGTAATTTTTACCCTGCGTATTTCCTAGGGGAAAAAGCCATTTTAGCTCTATCTCATTTGTTAGTTTTTGTGTACAGGTCGGGTTCGAACTCTTGATGCATTTTTCTATTTAATTATGTAATCAATTGTTCTTTCCTTTATAAATTTTGTAGTGAAAAATGTTTAGATACTGTTTGCTATAAAAGGGTTTTAATTCTGGAATTAAAAACACCTCTAACTTAGGTTTCAGGGTCTTGAATTAAGTTAATTTTGCCTATTTGATATTTTACCCGATATGGGCCTTATATAGTAAAAAGAATTTTTATTTCCCTTTTTCAAGTGTGATAATTTAAAAGATTTTTTACAAGAACTAATGACCATTTACTTTCAAAAGGTTTTTGAATCTTTTTTCATGGGTTCCGGGGTTTGTTTCTTGCTGTTCTTTTAAACTTTTTACTGTAGATGAATTTTGTTTGATGATCTTTTTTAATTTGTGGAAACTGAAAAGTTTTCGAGGTTTTAACTGGTCTATTTCCATCTTTTAAATTTTTGGGGTGTGTAACCTGTGCTTCATGGTTATTGAATTTGCAATTTCTATTCTTTTAATAATTGCCATGAAGATGTTTTTTCATGACAAAATAACTTAAAAACCCCTATCTCTCGAAATCTTTTACATATTGCTTTGGGGTGATATCGAAATGTTTTTTCAATAATTTGTTACCCGTTAGAGTTGACCTCCTTTTATGCTTGTGAACTGTGTTCCCTGACAGAAACAATAGTTTGGGGAAAAACCTTCTCTTTTACTTAGTTTTTTTTTATTTATTTGTAACTGCTGGCAGTGCTTCCTATTGTATATAATTTAACATATTTGTGCAAAACTAAAACAGGAAATATATATGTCCCTCTAAAACTGAAAGGGAGTGGGCCATATATATCGAAAAAAAATTGTAACGGTTTTGGGCGCTAATACATTCTTCATTAAGCCCATACTTTTCTTAGGGATTTTGGTTTTTTTTTCATATGTCCACTGTCTTAATATTTTGCTTTTAGTTTGTTCATTTGGGAAAAATTTCATGATTTCTTAAAAAAATTTTAACATTTTTTTACCCCTACTTTAGCGTATGTGATGGCAATTCTTATTTCGTTATTATTTTAAATTTTGTGGGAATCAAATAGTCCAAAATTTTTTCTTGGAGGGTTTTTTTTAAAAATAAAATTATTAAAATTTGATAGTTATTTGCAATTTAATTTGGGTTCTGACTGTTTTTTAATTCTGTAAACACCCTTTTTTGTTTTTTTTCCTCTCTTTGACATAATGGTAATTCCTTTTTTTTTTTATTTTCTATTTCATTAATAGGTTTTTTTTTTATGTACTTAAAACTTAAATTCCCATCAATGGTACCTTACTGGCCCTTAGGGGGATTGCTGACAAAGTGTCTGCTTTTTACTTTGGTCTTTTCCGTATATATTTTTTGTTAAATTATATTTTGTAGTAGTAGGATCCATCGGTAAAATTTCATTTTTTAAAATTAATGCCTTAGATCCCGGGATGAGTGGTTGGTTTTCATAAAAATAAATTCTAAATTTTTGACTCCATTACTAAGCTAATAGTTTTTCTTGTAATTGTTAAATTAAATTCGGGCATGTAAATACTTGCTGCATAGCTATCGGCCTACGGGCTCTTCTTTATCAAATTGAAACGTCTGCCCTATTGCCCAAACCAGTGGTCACCTATGTTCTGGGTTGTTCAAGGTCAGGGTGTTTTAAGGTTATGTATTACAAATTTTTGTTTAAGTGGTCCCTTTGTGCTTTCTGATGCCCCAGTTCCATTTGATTTTTTTGTTTAAAATTTGTAAAAGGTATCACAAAAGGGTTTAAAGGGGTTTAATTTTCCTTAATTAAATTTTAAAACCCCCGAAAAGCTTGTAGTTTTTTTTTTGTTCTTTGGGGTAGGAAATTCCCTAATTGACTGGTTTTATTTTGATTGCTGAAAAATTTTCCCCCTTTGGGGGGTTTATTTGACCTAAAAAAGTTTATTTTTTCACAAAGAAAAAAGTTTTTTTAAATTTCTGTCATTCCCCCTGTTTTAAGTTTTCTTATACAATTTAACGTTGTACTTTTTGTCAATGTTTTTATGCATTACTTTGTCATCTCGTACAGAGTTTCAAAATAAGCACCCCAGGGCCTAGGACCTTTTCTAATCCCCCAATAAACTTACTTGTTGATACGTTAGCGAAAGGCATTCTTTTAAAAAAAAAAGTTCTTCCTTGTATATAAAAGAGGTATTTTTCTTGAGTCTTGTTTTGTTCAATTTTCCAAAAGAGCTGACTAAATTTTAGTGAAGTTAAAAAATTTAAACCCTTTAATTTTTGAAAATTTAAATTTATTTGTGGTGCTGGGGATTATTAAACATTTAAATTTAAAAATTTTGATTTACTTTACGGGATCTAAAAATAAATTCCCCCCCCCATCTTTTTTTTAACTACCCCCCTAATGGGTTTATTAGTCAGAACTACACCCCTCAATTTTTATCCCCTTCCAATGGTTAAGGGTTCCTCTACAGCTGATCTCGGCATAGGGAAGGATTCGATTTTCTATTAAAAGGGGGAAAGATCTTATACTTCCATTTACATTTGTAAATTATTTATTGGTTTTTTTTGAAAAGGTTTTTTTTGTTGCCACATTCGTCAATAATTTTTTTTTTGTTGTATGATGGGTTGAAATTTAAAAATTTTTTTTTTCTATTCAGTCAAGGTATTTTTTAGATATTAACCGATAAATTTTTTTAAACTTTTTTATTATTTTGTTTTAAATTTATCGCTCTTATTCCCTTTACTTGTGTCTTAGAATATTTGAAAAAATTTTTCGTAAATGGCACTTTTAAATTTAAAAAATTCTTTATTAAATTGAAACCCGTTTATTTTGATAATTTATATCAAAATCAAATCCTGAGCCAATTGACCCTAATATAATTGGGAAAATTTAAATTTTCAATGTAAGAAATATGTATTTTTTTATTATTATTTCAACATCAATTAAACTTGTTTTTTAACCCTTTTTTTTTTTAGTCCTGTTTCGCCTATAAATTATGTATTGGTTCTGGTATACGGGGAAAGCCGTTTTTAAATCATATTTTTTTTTTCTTCAAAACTTCTTGGACATTGCTGTCACCCCTTTTCCCGTGTTAGTAAATTTTTACTTTATAGTCCAATTTTTTCCCTTTAATTTAGGTGTACTGATTACTATATTTGTTTTTATCGGTTTCTTCAAATAAAGTCTTCTTTTGGGTTTTCCTGTAGTATTACATTTTGTTAAATATTTAAATAGGTGTTTTTTCTGTGGTCCCTTTTTTTCTTTTAATCTTCATCACGTAGGACGTCAGTGATTGACTTTTTGTTTTCCCTTTGCTGGTTGACTATCTAAATTTGTTTGTCCCTGGGAAGGGTGGCACATAATTAAAATTTTGGGGGTGATGTACTTGATTGGTTGTGAATTGGGGGTTTCCCGTATTGTTATTTCTATTTATTTGTCGATCACTCGAAATTTTTTGCCCCGAAGGTCCTTTGGGTTTCCCTTTCCCGTCGTATTTATTTAGGTGGGATATTTTCTATTTTCTTGGTATTTGGTAAATTTTTTTTGATATCTTGCCTATTTGTCCTTTATTATTTCTTTGAATTGGGGTTTGTTGATTGCCTAGCTATCAATTTTATTTGTTTGTTGTCATTGATTTTTTGTTTTCTTTGATATCTACGTCAAAAGCCTTAAACTTTTTTCTTTTTGTGTTCTGTTTATTATGCTAATGAGAACGTTTGTCTGGAGTTGGAAAATGATTATTAGAAAAACCTATCAATCTATCCTTACTACTGGGTTGAAATATTTGCCCTGTGTTACAAATTTATTGAAAAATTTAATATAGTCCTCCTTTTTCGTTATATTTTCCCTTAAAAATTAATTTAGAAAATCATCCTGTATTTTTTAGACCAATATTTTTCCAAAAATATTTCCCTAGCCCGTCGTATGTCTCCTTCACTCTCTTACTATTGCCCGGATTTGCCTCATCTTCTAGGCTGATAAAAATATCTCATTTTGCTTTTTTTTTTTCTTTCTCCTTTTTAAAAACTCTTTCTACTTTTATTTATATATGTACTGCTGAAATGTTTCCCCTCTTTCCTTTAAAATTTTTGGAAAAAAGGCTAAGCGTTTCCTTAGTCCTTAGCAAAAAGTTGGGAGTATCGTGTAAGTTTCTAGATTCCCCCAGATTTGTTTGATTTTCAACCCCAAAATCGGTTAGTTTTTTTTCTGTTTTTTTACTGCCCTTTTTTACGTTTTCCCTTTTTCGTTCTTTAATTAAAATTTTATTTTTTTTTTTGCTGAGAATCAAAATACTACCTCTTTTTTCTTTTTTAAGGGGTTTTGTTGGACTACCCTTAAAATTGTTTTTGTATGTTTACTGTTCCTTTTAAACCCCCTTTAAATTTACTCTTGTTTTGTTTTCTTTTTATTTTTATTGCTGAAAAACGTTCCCTTAAATTGAAATGTTTCCCTTTTTTAGGTTTTTTGCTTTTTAATCAAAATTTTTTTTACTTTTTCCTGTTTTATCACTTTTGTGTTACCCATTTAATGTATGCTAAATTTTTATGAACTTCTCTAATTGGTCTTTTTTTGCTCTACATAACCAAATCTCTGATAAAAAACCCTTTCTTAACTCATTTTAGACTTAATTCTTTATTGATTTGTTCAAGTTTAGTTGTTTGTATCTATTTTCTGATTAATGCCTGGGTATTTGATATTTATTTGATTAATTTGTTCTACTTGTATTTATTTCCCGTTTAGTTTCCTGGTACTTTTTTTCTATTTTTGATTTTGTTGATTATTTTTTCTGTTTAGTTTCCTCATTTTCGTACCTTTGTTGTAACATTATCTAATTTGGGTTTAAAAATTTCTACGGTTGTCCATTTTTGGTTCCTATTCTTTTTTTTTTCCCCTTCTACTATAACATTTCTTTTTTTTCTGTCCTATTCCCTTTTCTCTTCCCTCTGCAAAAGACTCTCCCCAAAGTCGTTCCTTTCTCTTATTTCCCCATCTGATTGTTCTTGACTAAAATGATTCCTAGGTTATTTTTTAGTACCCCTTCAGAATAGTACTAGCTCATGTTATCATTTGAATTGCCATTTTTTAATTATTCCCTTAAATTTAAACACAAAAAAATTTATTTCTGTTCCCCCCCCCAAAAAAAAAACACAAATGACATAAATATATTTTTCCTATTTAAAATTTTAAATTTTGTTGTTGACTTTCTGTGATCTTTTTGATCGTCTCACCCCTGTCTTTTGGTGGGTAAGCTGTTCTTCGGTCCTCGACGGCTTCTGCTTTCTTGGTCCTCGGCGTTGCTTTGCTGCTTTCTCGGTGCTGCTTCTGCTCATCCGGTCCCCCGGCGTTGCTCTGCTGCTTATCTCGGTCTTCGGATTGTCCCCTACTGCTTACCTCGGGGGGTATTTCGTGGTATTCGGGGAGTATCTCGTGCTGTAAACTGGGGAGTATTTGTGTGCCTTCACGGTCCCCGGGGTTTTCTTGCTGCTATTGTCGGTGTTCACCTCCTAATTCCTCGGGGAGGGATTCGTGTGTTTCTCGGGGAGTAATTCGTGTTTTATCTCGGGGAGGTAATTGTGCCCCTAAGTTTGGGAGCCCAAATTTTAACTTCTGGAATTACGTTACCGCGTGGGGCCCCATTTTACGAATTATGATTAAAACACTTTTCTTTTTATATGTTTTTTTTTTGCTGAATTAGTTTAATTAATGCGAAAAAAAGATCATGTGAATATTTGCGGGCTGCGCGGACAGGTTTTGCTAGAGCCAAGTGAGTTCTGGACCCAACTGCCAACTCCAACTGAAAACTTGGACCAATGAACTGCTTTTTAAATTGCACAATTCTTTTTTTATTCCTTTGGGCTGGAAGCTTTGAGAAAGGTTTGTTTAGAAAACAAAATACAAGACAAAAAAATCTCGGGCTTATGGGAGGTTCTAGGCCCGGAAAAAAATCAAGTTTTTTTTAAAATCTCTCTTTTGAACCCTGGAAGAGGAAATTATTATTAAAAATATATATATTGTCAAACTGACTTGACTGGTGTCACGTGCGTGACGTCACTGTTCAGTGGCTTTTGCCTTCTTAGAAGAAGAAGTGCTTTAAGCGCCATTTAATATACTATATAATTTAAATGAAATAAGACGTTTATAAAATTAGGACGATATTATTGTCAATGCTTTCACATACTTTTTAGGGGCAAATCAGTTACATTACAAGTTCCGTGCCGTGTTTTGGCTTTCCACAACATAAAAAAGCTCAAGTTCTTTGAACTATACATTTGATCAAGAAGCCTTTTCATATTTATTGTTTGATTCTAAGATGAAAGGGGCGTGACCAACTTAACGCTCATTTTGAGTACACAACAACTAAGATCATATTATAGATTAGTGTTAACTCTACACCACCTACCCGCCGCGGTGGCGTAGTTAGCTAACTCGTTAGTTTCGTGTTGAGCTATACTGCCGAGGACGGAGAGATCGAGGTTCGTATCTCGTTCGGGGGAACTAGGGGTAGTTTTCCCTCCACGCAAATGGGGGTTCGCTTCCTCTATAGTCAACCCTCCCAATTCCTAAACCATTAGCGTAAATAGTACTTAAGCGTATAACCCGAACGGGTAGTAAGACGCCGTGCTAAATAATAATAATAATAATAATAATAATAATAAACTCTACACCTATTATTATCTTTGGTTCTGTGCTACAACAATACACAAAGTGATATGTTTTATTAAGTTTAGTAAAACAATGTGACTGGTGGTTAATAGTCCCATTCATAACTTTAATCACATGGTACATAACGTTTATAATCGTACCACTCTAGTATAAACAGATAGAGAATACTTATTGTATATTAAATGAAATATTGTATTATATATTTTGTTTCAATTATAATCATTCAAACCCTGTAAAAGTGATATAATTAAATAATAATTTCCAATATGCTTAAAGTAGTCGATCTTAAAACGAATCACAGTAAAAGTATGTCTAAAAAAGATGAATGAAAATGTAATCATTTTTATGTCAATTATAATATGTATTTAAATTTGTAATAATTAAAAATATTGTTTTGTCTTAGTGCAAATAAAGGACCGAGAATTTTGTAACATAAATTGGTTGTGCAAACGGGACTGATCTATCCCTAGGCCTATATAACAAGAGGGAGTTAATTTATCTCTTCATATAAAATTTACAAATACTCATAAAGTTAAAATGTTTTAACAAGAGATGTTAAGTGTGGTTGTATTGGTAGGGATGAGGATGGCAATTTTAGAGAAAATGCGCCAGCATCAACGTGGAAAGGAAATGGGAGAATCATTCTATACTTACAAAAATAACATGTCCTGACTGACTGACTGACTGATTCATCATCGCCGAGCGCAAACTATCAAGGCTACAAGCATGAAATTCGGACTGTATATTCATTTTATTATGTAGGCACCCACTAAGAAAGGATTTTAGAAAATTCCACCCCAAAGGGGTCAAAATAGGGGATGATAATATGTATGAAAGTCCGTCATTTTGAAAGTTACATAAATAAAATTTTGTATTTCGGTTATTGACGTAAAACAAATATATACGTGTTTCAGGAATTTTGGAAATTTTATTTAATAAGGGATGAAAAGGGGGGTGAAAGTTTCTATCGGACTTGCATTATTTTTGATCTGAGGTCAAGTTATGGTCATCAACGTAACGTAATATTTTAAATTAATCTGTAAATACATATGTATATTTTCGTATTTGTATATAATCAACTTCCACGCGAGCAAAGCCGCGGGCAACAGCTATCTAGTCTGTGATAAACCATTTAGGGAAAAACACAAGTTTACCCGGCTGAGATTCGAACCTGAAACACCTGTCATAGGCAACCCACAATAAATTGCGACCCTAAAGTCTTAGACCAATTGGCTACCAGTGTAGAAGGGTTGTTCTTGTTTTATAATCCTCTTTAACGTGAGCAGTACCCCGCGACGTATCTTCCACCACTCATCCGTCACATATCCGTGTTGCGAGGCTCCTATTTGTTGGTCCGTTTGATGAATCTTTTAATAGCCCTGTTCATGCGCCGCCAGATGAAACCAGTTGGCGTGGTGACAGCCTCCCCCCCCTAACTTGACGACGCACGCCACCTGTTCCCCTACCAGAGCAGCCCGTCTTCCTTGATCCTGGCCGAGCAGAGGAGGCCAGGGTTGTTGATGGGTGATCACCGCCAGGGCGACAGATACGTACTCACAAATAAAACTTAAAACAACTCAAGTAACCCGCTTTGGGTGACACGTGGCTTAAGGAATCGTCAGTTTGGTGTGATAATTGGTGTTGGAGAGGTCGGGATTTTAATCCTGATCGGGTGCAATGAGGGTGGTTTTTATTAAATGAAGTTTCATTCTTTCGTCAACGCAAATGTGGATAAACTTACTCTAAACTATACCTTTCTCATATTTTCCATATTAGTGGTAAATATACGAATAGCCCTGATGGGTGGTAAGACTGAGTAGAATCCACTCCCCATTCTCCCAAAAAACCCCACCTAAGTGTATTGGCATTTTTCCTTGGCTTTGATGTAGATATTTTCCTTTAGTAATTAATTTGTGAAAAAACCTAATTGGTTTTAACGTCACTGTTCAGCTCCCTAATAGTATATAGCTCGTTGACAAATGGCCTAAAACCTCCCCAAAAATATTCTTCATTAAATTAATAAAACTCGTTCAAATCTACTTAGTATAGTTCTCCAGTTATAAGTGAGCATAATACAAAGGTACTTAAACTCTCTTTAAATGTGAAAAAACATTTGTATTGGTTTTAATATCACTCGTCAGCTTTATAGAGAGCTATTTTTTTTAGCAATATATACCTTAAAAGATTTCCAGAAAGATTAAAAATTTTGTAAAAAAAAAAAAACTTCTTCTAGAAATCTAAGCATAAGTTATCTAATTATTGCATAGTTAAAAAAACTCTTGTTTATATGTGAAAATTCATAAAATGTTGCCTTTAACGTCACTGTTTAGCTCCCTGAAAACATAGATAATTTTTCAACAGTTTACCTTTAGATAGACATTTTACTCAAAATAAAAAAAATAACCACATTCAAATATTATATTCAGTAGTTCTCTAGTATAGCTATAAGCGAACGTATACATAAACTATCCTTTATAAGGATCTGTGAATTCAAATCAACCAACTAATTCTCTTTGGATTTACTATTGAAATGTGCTTTGTACCCTTTGGATTTGACAATCAAGTTATACAAAAACATATTTTTCTACATTTAATAGGTGAATACACCATTGATCACGCGCTTTAGGACACAATATTTGAAAAACATATATTTTATTTGATTAACTTGTTTGAGTAATAGCCTTCCGGATAAAATAAATGGAACGGAGCTCCTCACGGACTTTCTCGCTCTATTGTTTAAAAATGGAAATATTTACTCAAATCTCGTAAAATATGTGAATCAAAATAATATACACTAGCAAACCCAAGAATAAATTGCACTATCCTTATGTAAAACATTTTTTGAGTCGCGGTTTTAAATTTTATAATTTCATTTAAAAAAAATAATGTCCTCAATTGTATGTTTGGACCGATAAAAAAAATCAATATTGGGTCCACAAGGGTCAACCCTTTGTATTAAAATTTCGACTTCCGGTTAAAATTTTTGACATTTTATTATGTGTTGCACATCTTCGTGTCATCGCATTGCTATTAAATTCCTCATTTATAAATTTTGTCCAATAAAAAATGTAAATATTGACTATTGAGTCTAAAATTAAGGAGGTAGATCATTGTTGTACAAACTTTTTCCTAAGCGCTTTAAGGAAAAATAACAAACTTTTAAAGATACTTATATTTAATTACTCTATGGCATTGGAGAATTATTACGTTAAACCTCAAGTAGTATCTCTTTACAACTAAAGCTCACAATATTGTGTTAATATATTTGCCAATATCTCAGAAACAGTTGGTTTTATAAAAATATATTCCTTATAAAAGTTCTTTATTTTTAATGGTTCTCCAATTTTTCTATGAAAAGTTATTTAGTATCTCAAATAGTTGCAGAGATACGTAAATTTCAGCTTCTATAAAGTACCCTAAAAGTCATTTTTACGGGAAAATGAAAATAGTCAGTTTATTTATTATCTTAATCAACTCCTAGATACGAATTTTAATCAAAATCGTTAGAGCTGATTTTGAGAAAATAGATTTGTTCTCTTTTCGCCCTTTATTGAAATACTCTTAATACTAAGTCTAAACAGACAGACAGACGTCATTGCAAAGACCACTTTTTAGGGTTTGGGGGGTCTTGAAATATTATTATTATTATTAGCACCGCGTCTTACTACCCGTTCGGGTTATACGCACTTACGCTAATGTGTAATGGTAGGGTGATTATGAGATGAAATGAAGGACCTACAGTTTAACGTGGAATCCAAACCACGGTGGAGGCCTGGCATTCCCCACTTTCACAAGATGTCTTGTCAGAGGTGAAGGAAGGGTTTGGTAATCAGATAAATCTGTGCCAGGACCGAGGATTGAACCCCGGCCGCCAGTACAGAAGTCCGACACCTTACCCCTAGACCACCAGGTCACCCGAGTGTGTGTTGATCATCCATCAATATTTCAGGTTAGATTTTCTTTTGCGGTCGGAATACTTTACCTTTTGTGTTCGAAAAGTTAAAAAATATATATATTTACGTATAGCTTGAAAGTTATTGGTTTTATAAAAATATGCTTCTTAGAAAATATTTGTATTATAAAGAGACCTACATATTTGTAACGATAAGTCATTTAGCCGAAATATTGAGAGTAGTTATTTTGTTTGGAATACTTATAAATGTTTAGAAATGAAATTTTATCAAAATCGTTAGAACCGATTTTGAGAAAATCGACATTTTCTCTTTTTGCCCTTCAGTAAACTACCCTTAATTTTATGGTTGGATATCAAATTCGAAAAAACTCCTTGTAGCAACCCTATGAAAACCCAAGATACCAAGTTTTAGCCCGATCGGTAAAATAGTTTAGGCTTTAGTTGGAGGTACAGGAGGACAGACAGACGGAAATTCAAAAACCACTTTTTAGGATTCGGGGGGGGTCATGAAACGTCGAGATTCATCAAAATCTCTATTTCAATTTTTTTTGACGATCACAATACTTTATCTACCTGTAAGATAGCGAGAAAGTAAAAAAATACCATATTAAAATAAATTCAGTGTTTAACATACGAACGTATACAAACTATCCGTATTATTATTATTATTATTATTATTATTATTATATTATTATTATTATTATTAATAGAAAACATCTTATTTTAAGCTTATTGTTCTAGGCTGACAAGTCCCGGTTGGTGGGCACGATCGTTAAGACGTAAGTCCAACAACTTCTGCAGAGTTTATTAGCTCGAGTCTCAGCGGGGTTGAGCTGTCTTTTTTCCTAAGATATCGAAAAAACAATTGGTATACGAATGACTCAAAGTTCACTAGGTGTGTACGTCATATGTCCTACGGCGGTGAAAGCTACGTTAGTATTTTCATCTTTATTTTAAAAATAATTTCATAAATAAGCTGTGCAAGCTCTTTATTGTTATGGTCATAATTGGTATAGAAAAATATACGTTTTGTTCTAACGAACAAATTTGAATCAAAACTACGTTTCATAGTTTTTATTTTTCATGTTGGTTTCTGCTATACGTCAAGCAATGACTAAATTTGGCGCTGCTGTTGGTTTATATTTATTTGACCTACTTGGTTCGTTTTGTAAGTAGCCATGTTTAAAATGGACGGCGGGTAAATAAAGGGTTGAGGGTGAAGGGGTGTGTGCTTGATCATTGGTGATTATTCCCCTCACGTTCCTCATTTCTGTCTGCGTAAAGGTCGCGTCAGTTTTACTCTATTTTGGGTCTTGTTGAAGCCTGCGCCTGAATCTTGTACCGACCACTCGCCTCCTCACGTGCTCCTAGCCTCGCTACACTCGTTTCGAATAACAGAGATAAAAAGAGAAACAAATTTTGAAATAAACTAATGGAAGCTATTTCACCCCCTACTTTAATTATTAATCTTGTAAATGCGGGTGCGGGTTGGTTTAAATGTCCCTGAATACTCTGGGATATCTGAAAGTTAGAAAAGTTACTATATAATTATATATATATATATATATATATATATAATATATATATATATATATATATAATATATAATATACATACATACATACACTTTTACATATTCATACGTCAATTAATGTGATCTCCCGCTGTCACTTTCGATGGATATTATCAATACCTATTAAATAACACTAATAAAATAATAAAATGTTTTCAAATTTGACCTAAATTTATGTTATTATTTAAAAGGCCTTTCTATGACCTGAATTTGATAGGGTGTAATGAGGTGGAATGATAGAACTAGCTCAGCTAGGGATATGGTGTAATGAGGTGGACTGGCATAGAACTACTAAGATAGGAATAGGGTGTAATGAGGTGGACTGGCATAGAACTAGCTCAAGATAGGAATAGGGTGTAATGAGGTGGACTGGCATAGAACTAGCTCAAGATAGGCATAGGGTGTAATGAGGTGGACTGGCATAGAACTAGCTCAAGATAGGCATAGGGTGTAATGAGGTGGACTGGAGAGAACTATCTCAAGATAAGTTGGTTATGTGCGGCAACGAACTTTCGAGCTGCTGGCGCCACAGAGTGAGTAAGTAGTGTTAGCCAATAGTTTTATCCCCATTCTTGCTTCTTTTATAGAGTGGAAACGCTATGCAAATCCCGCCACCATTGAGTGAAGTGTCTTATCACTTTTATAAGATTATTTCATTTTAAGAGCCTTGCATTAACAATAGATAGTAATTTAATGAAATGGAGGAGGGGGTGAAAACATGTCTCCAAGTGGGCTGTACTAAAGCATTTCTCTATTGAGAACCATTTTACAACCCGCGTTTTTAGGGGTCGTTTGTAGCAATTCATTAAGTAAAACTTTACAAATAATATACTGGAAAAAATAATACTTTCTTCATATGGAAAATCTGTAATAAACAGAGACTATCAAAACTTAAAAACCCTGATAGATAAAAAAATGTTGGAAATATTTCCACATAATTTGGTTAATTTGTGTGAGTAAATAATTAAATTTTCAATCTAAGAGCCAAAATCCAATCCTTTGGAGGAGAAAGTACAACATCTTTGGTATACAATTTTCACGTTAAATTAATTCTACCAGTTTAAAACCATTTAAAAGTATTTTCGTATCCATCCGACTCGCCAATACATTATAAAGCCTGCTGCCTTCCTGCTACCCACCTCCAAAGCAAAGGTATAGCTATGAAGTTGGAAGGGGGATTCAACCCGTATGAATCACTGTGGTGGTCTCACCCCCGCCCCCACAGAACGTAACATTCATATAAAGTACCATTGATAAAAAGAGTTAAACATGCTCAATAGCTAATTCTAATTATATGAAAGCCGATTATGATGTGTCTTAGTCAGATAAACCTAAATCGTGTCGAGTTATTGAATACATTAATAAACTTCTTCCACCCGGCCTCCCCCCTTCACACATTCCACTCCTAAACTACATAAGCATTATCTTTGGCCATTATTCAGAGCAAAAGATTAGTTTATCTCCCCGGCATAAAAATCTCACTCGGGTACATTGTTTTTCAATAATGGGTTTCTATCCTCTTTTCAGGTGAATGCGGAAGTATTTTCTTGAAATCTCTTGTCCCCCCCCCCCTCAGCGAATCATCAATAGCTGGTGTAAGTCGGGGACAGCCTAGACGGGTGATCCAAGGTCACGTGACGTCACACTGGCGTGATTTTCTCTCATATTGTGATGACGGGTAGACTTACCTTTGTTGGTGTCGTTATTCATAGTCTCGTGTCTTGGAGGGGGAAATGCTGCTCGGTATTGATCGTGTTTGCTCGTGACATTTGTCACGGTGACAGGAGCGATGTTATGGAGAAATGTCAGCTTGTTGCTCCGTGACGACACTAGGGACAGTCGCAGACAAAAACTGTGGGGTCGTGACGGTCTTTCAAACACACACACACACACACTTTACCGAAAGTGAGAGGTTTTGGTTCTCGCATGACTGCTTGGTTTTTGAAGGTTTGATCAGAGTTCGAATTCCCGTCATTGGCATTGTATGGCAGTTTACCATCCTCTCTCCTGGCGAATACTGATGCAGATCATTTTATTTTTACAAAAAAAATAGTAACTTAAGTTCAACACATGGGCTATTAAATTTTAAACGGAAGGGTAGATTCACCCGCTTTTGCGCGAAGAAATGGGTAAACCACTGTCTGGTATTCGAACTTGGATTCACCCGTCACTGGTCTCAAGTGCATTCTAATGCCTTATACCTTATCACTTATCAATAATTCTAAAATGTATTGCACAATCTGTTACACTCCTAATCGTTTCCCTGTCAAGATACTCAATTATTTTATTAAATGCTCTACCGAGCATATTCTTGGATATTCTTTTTGGCACCGCGTCTTACTACCTGTTCAGGCTATACGTATATGTACTAATTATGTAGGGTGTTAGGGATAAGGAAGGTCGAATTTAGAGGAAGTGTATCTTCATTTGTGTGGTGGGATAATGGAAAACTATTTTAGTGGAACAAACCTCAGTACACCCGACTGAGATTTGAACCCCACTCTCTAACATGAGAGTGACGCTCTAGAACATGTAGACACTAAAAAAGTTTCTTGCCAATTAACCCGGTGTTGGCCACATGTTTTTATGTTTTGCTCCGCGTCTTATTACCATTTAGTATTACTGTATACGCATTACATTAATTACATTACATTAATAGGGTAGCGGTGAGGAAGTTAGAATTTAGGGTAGATTTAACCACGTTTTTTTTAGGGATATTGGGAAACAACTTAGAAAAAAACTTCAATACACTTGACCGGTATTCGTATCCGCTTTTATCCGTTGCCGGAAATCCAGTTTATATTGCGAGACTGATGCCTCAGACCAAATGTGTCAAACAAGTTTGATATTAAGGGCCACATTAAACATTTAAAATTATGAGTGGTATGCATTTAAAAAAAGAATCTAAATTGTCATTATCAGGTAACAATAATTCCAAACTAGTATATTACTTTTAGGAAAAGAAATGAGTAGGCCTTTTATATAAAACAATAAGAATATTCTTATATTTTTATCAAATATTTGAAACCTTTTATTGACATCATAGCGTTAAATCTTATGCCAAAGTCATTTTCATAATTGTTAATTGAAATGTGTTTGTCCGAAAGCCAAGATCTCTCGGATGTTTTGTTTCATTTCGAGTGAGAAAATAGATTATTAACCTACTGCCAATAGTTGCACATATTTGGTGCGAAAATGCTTCAATTTTTGGGTACTAATTCATGCCACACAAAGAGTAATGGATTTGATAAACCACCCCTAACATTCCAGAACTCTACAAGCTATGCCAAATACCCAAATACGTCTATAAAAGAATTAGGTCACATTACATGATGGCCCATCATAAGGTTAATGGGCTGTACATATCTTGGATAGAGCTATGAGTTTGACAAAACTCCCTTAGACCATTGTAACGATACTGATTTGGATCTCCTCTCATATATTAAAAAAGTCATGGATGAAGTGCATTTTTCTTTAAAGTATTGTATGTAAAATATCCTTTCAATACTTCATCCATGGAGAAGCACAAGCTTTTCAGAAATAACGTCAAAGGATAGCACAATTAAAATTATTTTTTTTTCAAAAGTCAACTCCGTAGTATTTACCAAAAAAAAGTATAACGTTAGCTCCCTCTATCCAATAGGAAGCTAGCCTTCATAACCTGTCTCCGAGACTCTCTCGATTTGTTGGTTCTGACACTGGTCACGAGCGATCCGAGGGGCAAGGGGTAGGTCATATATAAGCTGCTTGTGCGTATGAACACACAGAGTGCCAATAAAATTATACACAGTGCCGGTAGCATAAATATAGCAGTAGCAGTAATTCACAGTGCCACTAACTGAAATTTGTAGTTCAACTAAGCTGTGTCATATAAACTTATATCTTCATGCCGAAGATAAAATAACTTTAATAAATCGTGTGCAACATTAAAGGTCTTATTTATTCAGTTAAAATATCACACATAATTCCGTATCAACATAATTGGCGCTCGATCACGGGGCTATAAACACCAATTATATCATCAAAATACTGTACCGCTTTAATTAGTGCTCGAACACGGGGCAATTATCAGTTGATTAAACGGTATAACTTAATCGGTGCCCATACGCGACCCGTAACGTTTTAATCTACGCCCAACGTGGATCGATTAATCAAATATCTTTATAATGACGCCCAACATGGACCGATTAATTCAATATCACTTCAATCGGCGCCCATCGCCGACCAGTAACTCAACAACATACGACCATCGATGTTAACTAGGCTCAATGTAAATGTTAAAGTAATGATCATTTATTCAGCTTTGAATGTTCACATAGGCCATATTTTAATTTATTAGTGCTGGGATCGCGAATAATTCATCTATAAGCCACCTGAAGGAAATAAGTCTAATTTGAATTATTATAACACTTTGTTATTTTGATGATTTACCTTACTTCAAAACTGAATTTAATAGTCTTCATCAAAATATATAGCACCCAAGTAACAGCTGCAGAGCACATTACTTGACGTATGAATACGTGAAAGTGGATATAGTAACTTTTCTATCTATCGGATAAGGTTCTTAAAAATTTGACTATACTGTAGACAGAGTAACCACTTAAACATGCATTCACCACTATTAAGTTTTTCCCCTGAAAGATAACTCTTGCGATGTTGCCCACACTGCTGGCCCCGTTCCCACTCATCGGAGTCCTACTAACTAATCACGTACTACCCCCAAATTAATCCATTCAGTAGTGGTATCTTCACGTTTCTGTCACAAACTGTATGAATAACGTCGTCGGATTAGGTTGCACTGCAGTGCGAGGACAGCCTTGGTGACTCCGGCCAAGCTCACCTGATTGTCCTTGGGCTGCTTGTGCGTGACGTCACTGAGATACTGGGCCATGGTACGCTATCACTCTGCCTTAATGTGTGCCTGGGGGCGAATAATAGCGATATAGCTGTCGTGGATAACGGAGACAAGTTGCCAGGGGGACTGCCTCCTACTTAGAAGTGACTGGTTTAAATCCCGACCAGCTGAGATGTTTACAGCCTTTTTCACCCTCATCCGTTTCCCCTACAATAATATTGTTTCGGTAACTAAAGAGTCAACGTTGGAACTAGAAACTACCTATTAGATAAAACTTAGGTTTATTTGCTTCTTATCGTTTAGTCTAGTTAATGTCTCTGTCATATAATTAATTATAGGTGAAGCGCCAATGGTAGAACCTTTTTGGAAATATCGAAACGTCACTATATAAACTTTCATTTTTCCACAAACTAATTCATTATTTTGCAGCTGTTCCTTTTTACAGATTTAAGATTATGTAACCTTTTGTCGTTGATAGCGTCAGTACATTAATTGTTATACTTTCTAAAAGTATCTTCCTATGGCCAACCAACAAGGATGAATCGCTAATTCACAGCCCACTGGAATTCAAATGCAATTACAAATAAACTAAAGGATTGAGAATGTCTTGAAGCTGGTTTCTGTTCTCCTTGCGACTATTGTAAAACTCTGGTAATAGGGGTATTTTATAAAATGCATTTTTTTTCCGGTCATCAAAGATAACACTATACTGTATTATTAGTGTTAGATTTAAAAACGTTCAAGGTAAATTTATTGATGTTGTTATGATACATTTCTTTCTTAACCGGGTTTATTATGATTATGACAGAATTCGACAACTTTTAGGCCTCCAAACTTTCCCTTCTTCTCACTCAGACTTTATTTCGATGTTAATTTGGTTTTTAATAGTAACATTTCTTGGAAACTTTACCCTCGAACATATAGGCATTAATGTCCTTTTTCGGGTTTCTCAAAAGCAAAATTTGTTTTTCTCTTAGTAACACCTACAAGCTCAGCCCTCTTGGCCCGATGTATCCATAGCGCCAACTTAAGATTGGCTGCATTTGAAATTATAGTTATTGATAGTATCAATCAAAATCAACATCTTCAGATCTCATGAGTCATGATTATATCTGCTGGCTAATCATTGTTTGATTTACAGCCTCTTGGTAGTTGGCGTTATTTGAAACAGGATACTTATTCTGTTTAATACAATAGTTAACATGGTTTAAAAATGACACCTCGACACGGGATTCATACCCGGGACTCTTGGCTTTGTATGATTCTCCTGTCCAGACGTAGTTTTTCCAACCATATATCATGTATTTTAAATGTAACCTTGTGGACGGCTGTCATCCACTTCAATGATGATTCCCATTAATTGTATTTCATACAAGGTAATCAGGAATGAGCTGAGGATGCCCTTGTCTTGCTTTCCTACGATATATCTTTCACATGTATCAAAGCAATGCTTATTTTATAATTGAGGTTTGACTATGTACAGTACACTCCATTTACCTTGTAAGGTAACACCAATTGTATCTCCTTTGGCGAAGGTGTTTCTTTTTCTTCTTTCTAGTTTCATTAATTTAATTCACTTCTCTTGTTTATTTAGTCAACCTTTTGCTGTACGGTAGATTTTAATTTGATAAAAAAAAATAGTTTGCTTGATTTAATTTATTTATTCCTATTCATTTAGCTAATACCTTAGTGTAATCAGTCAAGAAAGACCTTTCAGAGTGAACAGAATGCACTTGATTTGTCAGGTCTTTAATGTTAATTGAATAGTAACATAATTTTGGGGGAAAAATACACTTGAAGCTAAAGCGTTTATTTATTTTGTTCTAGGTAAGAATTACAACATACCGCTGTTGATACAGACGCTGGTAAGTTGTGAAGTGATGTGGTGATAAGGTAAGGTTCAGTTTTTAAACAAGTAGAGCTAGGCCACGTATCTTTTTGACTGCTTGATATATCATAATGTACGTTCTCAAGAAGGAATAACTATAAACATAGTAAGTACAATGAAAACGTTTATAACATACCAGATTCTTTAATAGAACGATGTGTACACGAAATGTATTTAGTGACTGTTCACATATGAATATGTGTTTTTACTATCCGTAGCTTATTTTATGATACTTAAATGGTCAACTGGACCTTAAGGTGGGGTGGAAGTTAACGCGGGCTAAGGGAAGTGGTTTTGAAGTTTTCATATCAAACTATCTTTTTCGGCAAAATAAATAAAATTTAGCCATATCAGAAACATACTTTAATTTTCTACACATGGTAATTTCAACAGTTCTTTAATATCTGTCATGCGCATATGAGCATTTATGATAACCTTTTGTCTCTATTTAGAAAATGTATCATTCAATTCAAGGACACCCTTGACAGAAATTTAAAAACTAGTGAAATTACTATGTAAAGGAAATGCATCTCTTATGTGTGTGTTGGAAAAATCTATGGTTAGTTTTTTTGCCGATAAATATTTTTGCTATAAGAACAGCAAAAATCTGGCCTTAACTCACGTACCCAACCATCCCACCTTAATCGAGGCTCTTCCTTTAAGTTTCCCAACAAGTTAGCATAATAAGCGTGGCTTACTTTTCCACATTTGTTTGTTCACTAATGTTGGGTATAGCTTGTTACATAATAAACGAGGCCTTAAAAACAAAATGCTATCGGTAATTTACAGTATTGTGGCTTGCTTGATTCTCAATTATTGATATTGTTCTGTGTCGAACATATCAATCAAACCTACTAGTATTTCTTTCCTTAGTCTACATTTTGTTTTCACTAATTTGTACATCTCCCAAAGGTTAAAGCTCTAGCTCATAACATGTAAGGTGGTTAATGTTTTTTAATATCCCAGTCATGTGCTGACCCAGATTTAATTATATTCTGCTGCCGTCGCATAATTCAAACCTTGTTTTCTCTCCCAGCAGAGCTGGAGCTGGTTAAGCTCCTCTCGTGGTAGCGCCTTACAAACCGTGACGAGCAACATGCCATGCGTGAAGACATGTCGGGTAGTACACCAGTTGTTCTCACAGGCGTAGACTCGCGCACCTTTCAGAGAACATTGCTGGGTTTGCAAATAACGTTACGAGATATCCTCAAATTACACACATTTTAGTAATATTCACGAGTACTAATGAGGATACTGTGATCTACGATTCGTATTCGGAGGATTAAATTCGAGAAAAAAAACACATTTTTAACAATATTTTTAAGTGTTCTTGTTATATTTTTGCTAGTGTACCGCGTATTACTTACCACCCGTTTGGGCTACCCGCATACCTATTGAAGTAGAATTTTGAGGAAATGTATCCGCATTGGGATGGAAGGATAGTGGGAAACTGTTTTCAAATAAACACTCTCTATGAACCCAGCTGGGATTAGAACGTCGATCTCTCCGTTATCGGTGGTATAGTGAGAGGGCTGCCTTAGACCAGCGGTTGGAACCCCCCCCCCCCGACTGATACTACTTGGCACCCTAAAGATTTAGCAAACAAACTTTTTCATAAAAATATAGTGATAACTAATTACTATATGATACATATAAAGCTGAACTTTATTGCTCGATATTTTTTCTATCCTGGGCCATCAGATATTTTTTAAACCCATACGTGCTACGATATAAGAAATGTTTCCAACCCCTGCTTTAGAAAGTGTCACCTCGAAGCTGATATTGGTGTTAAAATTGTTCATTTTTCTCCTCGCACTCCTTGCACAATTTAAACATTTAGAAAAAAATCACTTCGTACGTAACAACGATTTAACTATTATTATTATTATTATTATTATTATTATTATTAGCACCGCGTCTTACTACCGTTCGGGTTATACGCACTTACGCTAATGTGTAATGGTAGGGTGATTGTGAGATGGAATGGAGGACCTACAGTTTAACGTGGGATCCGAACCACGGTGGAGGCCTGGCATTCCACACATTCACAAGATGTCTTGTCAGAGGTGAAGGAAGGGTTTGGTAATCAAATAAATTTGTGCCGAGACAGAGGATTGAACCCGGACCCCAGCACAGAAGTCCGACACCTTACCCCTAGACCACCAGGTCACCAACGATTTAACTAAATTCTTGATTAGAACTTAGTTAATTGATTCCATAAAATGAATATTTTATTTTGATTCAACATTTTAAAACTTAGGTTGATAAGATAAAGAAGGGCCCATAGCGTATTTAACAAAATATTTTTAAAACTTTGATTATTTTCTTTCTCTATACTTATACAGTGTGCTCCACAACTATTTAAACAGCAAAAAATAAAAATTCGTTCTTGTTGATAAATTATTATTTATATAAAGTATTTGGCACACTTTACTAAATTATATTATAAATATTTGATGTTGAAATAAAATGGAAAAACACACATTGGTAGGCACTAGGACTAAGCGCTAAGTTTGTCAAGTTTGGTTTGCTGGTAAAGGGGAGATAGATCGTAGTTCATATCTTGGACTGGTGGGCTGGGGTTATCTTTTACTAAATAGTTTCTCACTCTCCCTTCATGCAGGTGGTGGCACGTTTCTTCTAAAACTATAACTTTTCATTCCTACCGCATTAGTGTAGTTAAATAAGAATAATCAATACGGGTAGTAAGACGCATTAGTGTAGTTAAATAAGAATAATCAATACGGGTAGTAAGACGCAGTGAAATAAAAAAATCAGATAATGTTAACGTTTGAGCGTGTTTTCCTGTACCGTGTTTATCTTTTAATGTTTAATTCATTGTTGTAAGGGAGGAGATTACAGTATCAGTCTTGTTAGAAACACATTAAATAATGGATTTGCTTGAAACAGGGAATTAATCAAATGATTCTTTTCTTCGCTTGTAGGTCTACACGCGATTTCTGATATTAACTCTAGTCCAGTCTGTTGACTTTCGTGCGATTGTTTTCCCTTCACTCAATTCAATTCTGGTTAAGTTACACTGATGCTTATTCTGTTGCATGGCTGCCAACTCTCACATAATTTATAAGACAGGGTTTCACAAACCTGGAAAACGTTAAACATTTTTTGGAAAAAACAGGAAATTTCGTAAAATAATAATAAAAATATCGGGGTATTTGTGAATTTGTGACACCTAGGTGAAAAAATTTAAAAACATTTGTAGAGTAAAAAGTGAACTGAAGATACGAACAGATGCCTCCCCCCCCCCCTTTCCACTCCTAATTCCTGAAACATCGGGTTGTGTAACGACCAATATATTTCCTCATTAAGCTCGAAACTTCGTATTTTAGACAACAAATACATGACTTAACACTCAATTTGTTGAAAAATGAAATTTCATTCTTCTATACTTAAATCGAAGTCGTCCAGAAAAATGAGGATCCCTTATGGATAAAAACAGGGATTTTGTAATATTAAATTAATGTCAGCCCTGTAAGAAGATCAAACTAATTTAACGAATTTACAGTAATTTTAAATTATATTACGATATTTACAAACTATCAACATACAAATATTTATGATTGAAAGTGTATTTGTATGGTTGTGTTCACGTTAAGAAAAATACGGTTTGCTTGAGAAATAGCACTTGCATTAGTTTGGAAAGTAAATGTAGAAAAGCACACAGGTGGGTTCCGTGATGACCCCCTTGACCTCTTTATCACCGGTAATCCATTGCGAGCCTGATGACTTGGAGCTAAGGAACCCGGGTGGGGGTTATTGCTTGATTCTAGCACTAGTGATCTCGTTGTCAGCAGAAGCTCTCGGGTTGCTTGCACTTACTAGTGTCTACTTAATATCAGTGATTATAAAATCTGGGAACTGGTTGAAGGTGGGGGATTCTAGGACAATACGCTATCATTTGGCTGTGGATAAGATAATTGATTGAATAGCCTAGCTATTATAGTTGTTAGTTACGGTTATAACCTCGTCTAAATATATTTCCCCGTTAAAAGAAAACGTATGTTTAGATGCGGCTATAACCGTGACCAACAAATATAATAGTTTCCATCATGATATGCACATTCCAACAGTTGACATTGTATTGGCAACATAAAGCAAGCTACTGATTCGATAGTGGTTGAGTTATCTGACAGATCATTATCTAAATTGATCACACATTTGTAGCTGACGATTTACACACGTCCATCACAGACTCTGCTTTAAATATGACTGAATAATCACCATGAGCATGGGACGACTCCTGTATAGCTAAGTGGTAAGAGCATTGGCGCGCTAAGCTTTGATTCCAGGGTGTCATTTTGTTAAATTTAAATACATATATTGTATTCATTTGTAATCTG